>VWZV01014206.1:699904-727640 GCA_013397155.1 Irena cyanogastra
ATATATATATATATAGTGCACACAAGTGCTTATGGAAAGCACCCTTAGCTCTCTTTTGGAGAATATTTTACTTGCTATCCCTGTGGTAACAACTCTCAGTCATGCAAAACTTTGCAGAAAGCAGACAGAAGGACACTATGAATGAAGTAGTTATCAATAAATGTTCAACTGAATCTCTATGGCAAGATGCACATGCAGGACTCAATCAGATATGTTTACTGCAACCCAGATCCTAACAACTTGATTCATTCTGAATAGAAACCTATTGTGAGAGCAAAAAATTGACTCAAAGTTTCTTTAAAGGTAGAAAAAGTCACGATATTACTCACTTTTAATAAGGATTGTACACTTTTACATCTTAGCCATAATAATAGTGTATTATAAATAAAATAGAAAAATATAAAACATAAATATTGAAAGCAACTGTATATTATTCTGGGTTCAATTTTTAATGCTCTATACCTTGTTTTATCTAGATATTAGTCTCAGTCAGACTTGCACTAATGTTTTGTCAGTAGATACCAATGTAGAGGGCTTCTAGAAAGCCAAGAATAAATTGACTTATAGTGTTTTATCAGAAAATATATTTGCCATATCTTGGATGTGCTATTTTTGACTTCTTCCTTAAAAAGAAATTGAATTGGGAATCACATTTAAAACTTATATTACGCATATTTGATATACGTATTTATGTTGATACATGCTTTATATATCTTTATGTATTTATGTGTATTCAGTGTATTTATATATTTCCTTTATACTTTTTATATATACACATGCTTTATTTGATTAATAATTGATAAGATACTAATCTAAAGAGCAATTGCAGATGATAAAATCATCTCATCTGGAAAAGAAAAGAAGGAATAAGCATGATTCTTAAGTTATCCTGGAAGTCCTGCAAGGCATCTTGTTTAATGTGGTAGAGGAAAAAATAGAAAAAATATGTCTTACTGCTTTTAATTAAAAGGTTTAGATGCTTTTTACCAATCTTCTCTGACTACCTTTTGATTGGGATTGAAAGATTGATCTTTCCTTTCAAAGAAAGTGAAAAGATGGGAGAGACATTTTCTGTCAACCCCCGAATAAATTTCCACANTCAGAAAGTTTGGCTCACACCCCTTAGGCCTGAAAGCTTCATTCATTGGCTTGGGAACATAGGCAAGTAGAGCTCTACACATTATGGCACTATATAGTGTCATGCCTCATTCAGCCAGGCACAAATACATGATAATAAACAAACATACTTAAGGTAGCATGAGTGTATCATGAAGACAAAGTAACTCATTCAGCTCTACGGGCAGGTCAGACTTATTTGTAGGAATGTGATTTACTTCTGTGTGGGGCCATAGAAAAAAATCCATGATGGAAGGCATGATGTCTTGAAAGCATTATAAAAACACTGGTGCAGCTCTGAACCCACAGTATCTCTATAATTATCTCTATCTTTCAGCAAGCTGCACTGGTGTCATGACACTGCTTCCAGTTCCTCAGGTAGCAGATTAGCTCTCTGGTAGTGCATTTACCAGTGCAAGTGTGTCCTAAGAGGGCCATCTGCTGTGTTCCCCTGTGGTGCTTGTTTGGGTTCTGCAGTAGGAAGAACAGCCAAAATAGTCACAACCTCAAATATACACTTATATTTCAGAATCAATTTTCCGGTTTTATTTAAGTTTCTAAATATAGTTTGAGTGTTTGTAGTGGGATCTGTGCTGCTAGCTGAGGCAGGTCCTTTTGAAAATTCACTCCTAGAAAATTAATTGTATGCATTGAAATGTTGGATGCTTAGTAAAATGGGACCTGTTTAAGCAAGACTGTGTCTGTTTGTTTTCACAGGAAGAAAACAAAAACAAAAGAGAAACTTGTCTATCTCTTAGGTTGTTTGATTTAATCTAGGAAGAAATATTTGGTTAAGTTCAGCACCAAGAAATCCAAAGTCATCAATCTTGCTCATTCAATAAATGCATATAAATAAGAACTATATAGATTGCTAGAGAAATTAAAACTTTCCTGGTTTACCCAGGCTGAACAAGTTTTGCTTTCGTTTGTCCATGTTCAATAAACCAAAAACAATGAGTCTGAATATCAGCTGCAGATTTCTGGGAAGGAGGGGAAAAAAAAACCAATGGACACACGGGTGGGAAGGCAAGGGTTGACTCCAGAAGAGAGGAAGGCAAGAGAAAGGAAATAGAGTGAAGGAATCTCTGAGATATACGACAGGGGAATGCGTGGAGGGAATGCAGGGTTATGGGGTGCTGAGCCAGAGCTTCCTTTCATCTATGAAGTCTTTCCATTGACTGATGCAGATACTGAACAAGGCCCTACCAGAATGAGTTTGTGCCTCTGTAGAAATATCTGAAGCCAAAACAAAAATAATTACAGTACTGAATGGATTGCATTGGCTGACTTCTTTAGTGTCTAATGTTCTTTGGCAATGCTTCATCCCGATTATTCCATCTGGAGATAATTGTGTGATATCATCCATAAAATTAAAACATAAATCAATCCAACTAGTGATCAGCCTCATGAGCTGCTGTTTAAAAACACACATGGAAATCTAGCGCTCCCTGCCTTTTTAGCAGGATATGTAAAAAATCAGTGAAGTGGCAGGACAAAAAAAAATCATGAAACCTACAAATCTTTCATGAGTTGTAACAGTATTGTCAACACAAGACGTAGAAAATAATAGCGGAACTCTTTTTTCCTTATATTTTATTTAAACTATTACAATAGGCAATATTTGAACTTAAAAACATTTTTCATTTTTGTTGGAATTATGTCTTCAACTTTGTGCAGTTGCAGTGCAGCAATAAATTGATGACAAAGCAAGAAATCAATTATTTGCAACTGACAAAATATATTCCTTTTGGAAGAATAATTTTCTTCTGTAGGGCTGGTAAAATAGTACCCTTATACCAATAATGCCCTTATGTGCCCTTTCTGTCAGGGAAAGCCATTGTATCACTTTATGTGATATTAACTTCTATCAGGTAGTCTTTGAACCATGAAGAACTAATTCAACTTCTATATTGCACAGTCTTGAGAAAAGATTATTAGCAACAAAGATTAATAGCTATTCATTTTGTCTGTTAGCAATTGACTTTTGCTAAGAGAAATATAAGGGGTTAACCTAGGCCATTTTGGAAAGGGCCATTTAAGAGATTAATTTATGCCTTATTTCTCTTGTCTCGTTTTGGAAGTTTTAGGAAATGTTATAAATGGAATCACTTCAAGAATCTAGACATCCCTAAAATAACTGTTGTTTTCAAAATGTGATATAAAAATGAAAATTTTAGTATCTTTTGTATATATATATACATATATATATATGTATACACACATATATATATATATATAGTGCACACAAGTGCTTATGGNATATATTTCCTTTATACTTTTTATATATACACATGCTTTATTTGATTAATAATTGATAAGATACTAATCTAAAGAGCAATTGCAGATGATAAAATCATCTCATCTGGAAAAGAAAAGAAGGAATAAGCTTGATTCTTAAGTTATCCTGGAAGTCCTGCAAGGCATCTTGTTTAATGTGGTAGAGGAAAAAATAGAAAAAATATGTCTTACTGCTTTTAATTAAAAGGTTTAGATGCTTTTTACCAATCTTCTCTGACTACCTTTTGATTGGGATTGAAAGATTGATCTTTCCTTTCAAAGAAAGTGAAAAGATGGGAGAGACATTTTCTGTCAACCCCCGAATAAATTTCCACAAAAACAGATAAGAGGCCAGAAGAATTGGTAGCTGGAGAAACAGTGACATAAGCTCAAATGTGTTTGAAATTCATCTGAAGTTTGCAATTTTGCTTAGAAGTCAGTATCTAATTGTCAATATTTCAACCATATCCATCACTCTGGCAGCATATTGTCTGCTTTGGGAGTTTGTTAACACAAAATAGAGAATAGGCACAGCATTCAGCTCACTGGGTAACTGCAGAAGAAAAGCTTTTGTTCTCCTAATACTTAAATAGTGACTCAAGATTAGAAGACATAGCGTTTTTGAAATTAGAACTGGCAAATTTCATTATTACAGCAAGAGAGAAAGAAGACTAGTTGACATGAGATGACATCTGCTTTTTAGAGTTATTAGACTATACCTTGAGGAAAGAAAACAAAACAGGAGGGACAATATCTCATCATTTTGCAGCGTGTCTTTATCATGTGGTTTGTTTTTAATTTAAAATTTGGCTCAGGTAGATCCTGAAATATGAAAGCAAGTCCAACTGCTACATGCAATACTGCAGTTAAAATCTCTAGAGGCTCTAATGCTGACTGTGTGACTGACTAGCTGTACTGCAGAGGTATCAAGCTTCACCTCTGAGAATTAGGAGAAGGTAGCTGATGTATATGACTTCACTTCATTACATGCCCAGGCTGATGATTCATTTAAAACCGGAAAATTAAGAAGGAAAAGCAGTTCTGTTCCATCCACTTCATCCTGCTACAAATGCCAGCTTCCCCTCCATAGAAGATTACTTAGAGTTTTGAACAGTTTCAATGCCCTGGCTAGTGAATCCACCTTAATTTCCTACAGGGAATTTAGCAATTGTTCTCATTTAAAATCTCATCCAGGACATCACTTTGTTTAACTTCATTCCTAGTTGCTTACTAGTAATAACACTGTTCTGCTGCTCAACTAGTTCTCTTTCTGTTGCTTCCAGTTGCTAGATCTTCTATCATCCAGTCCATCATCTCTCAGCCTACCCTGGTAGGTAGGTAGTAAGGTAGGATATGGTTCTTTACAGATTAGGTGCTCCTGCCAGATTTATTCTGCCCTGTATTTTCCAATGGTTACAGCGTAGCCATAAACTGTTTTATACTAACCTATTAGGACAAAACAATTTCTATGGACACCGGATGAGACTCATACCAAGGAATTTTTGCCACCATTTTTGTGCTTTCTGCAACTTGTGTTGTCATGGTCTTTGGTGGTGTGCACTTGAATTAGAGTGTAGTGATCAAAACCACAGCTTTATGCTGCCCTCCTGTAACATGCAATTATAGTCTGCCAGTTGGCCACAGGTCAGTGCTTTATTTTTATTTGTGACTTTTGTTAGAGTTGCTGAAAGCCATTAAAGTGTCAGGCATTCCGTCTGGGGCTGTATGAGCATTTCAGAAGAGCTCCTGCTTACCCTAAACAGTCTGACATAAATACATGCATAGAAAAGAAGTGGAGAGAGAAAAGGGAAACAAAGAACTGTGGGGAAGGAAGACTTGCCTGATGTGCATGGGATGTTTAGTTAAAACATGTTTTGCCAAGTGTGTATACATCTCTAACTGAAGCCATGCATGAAATTTTTATGCAAGGAGAAAATTAGTTTTGTAGTAAATGCAAAAAACCCCAACAAACCACAAACCGAGACACAAAGACAATATTAAGTTCCTAGTGAATTTCACTGTGCAACATAATTGGATGAACTCTATCCATGGATAAACCCTGTCATGGGGTAGAGCCTATTTCTCCTCAATGTTGTCTCTGCCAGTGTCTTGAAACTGAGCCTCCTTTGGGGGAATGGAGAGAGCAGAAGTGCTGACACCACAGCTTCCTCTTCGCTTTCTCTATGTTCAGATGGAAATTACATTCTGTTCTCTTAACAGCCCTGTTTCTTACTATGCAATGTAACCAAGTAAGCTGGGCAATTTGTTTATCAAATTTCAGTGTGTACATTTGTAAAAGTTTGAATAATCAGTGGGATCCTAGCCTAAAAACATCTGATTTTCTCAGTGGTCCAACACTGCCTGTCCTTTCACAAATATACTTTAATTGAAACAGGGCACACCAGGGTGTGCATTAATGGGCTGCTGTTGTACTGCTTGGGTGGTAGAAGGTAATTGGTCTCTGGTCCAGTGCTTCACAATGCTCCAAAGGCATGTGCCAATGCTCTGTTAATGCACACCCTGTTGTGACACTGCTTAATTAAAATCTTAGGATATCAAAAGCAGAAAGCGCTAATGAAGAAGTTTCTCTCAAGCTGGTAAATACAGCGGCATGACATATTAATCAGTATAATGTGTGCTGGCTGGTTCTGGCCTGCAGAAGGCTCAGTCAGGTCTGTGAATAGGAAAGGAGCCCAGTCTAGGGCTGTATCCACCCTTGCTGGACTGTGCAAGGCTGTAACCAGACTTCCGCAGGCGGGTCCAAATTGTTTTGTGCTTTTTTCTGTGGATCTCTTCCTTACTTGTTATGAGGTATTTTCTAATGTGTAGACAGATTTCAAATAAAAAGATGAATTCAAATTTGCTTATGTGAAGATACCCTTTTCTCCCTCATTTTCATTGGGTTAAATGAGATAAAGTATTTATAAATACATTATTTTTACAGATTTCCACCAGGAATCTTGGTTTTTTCATACTGTTGGTGCCACTATGTGTGTTATACTGCCAGTTTATGATCACGCCCAAGCCATCTATGAAATGAAAATAAAATCAAGGGCTATTTCTTTACACATTTTGAAAAGGAGACATATATAATTTGTCGGGTTTTGTTTTGTTTTTGAAAAGAGACAAGTGCACTCTGCTTAAGGTTTGACTGTGAATATAAAAGGAGATATATATTTTAGGAGCTGGCCTGCCAAATGTGCGTGTATTTTCTCTAGGTATAAAAAATATGGAATAAACTAGTCATCTGCTTGTGATGATATGATACAGGATAGAGAGAGAGGTTTTGGAACCTCCAATCTGCCAGTTTAATGTGAGCCTCAAGGATGCCCACCTGTTTGTTGTCCTAAACCACTCTGTGGAACACTTGAACATTGCAACTATTGAGGTGTGTGTCGAAGTGTTGTGTGTCCTTTAGCTTCCTGTGCAGGTACCACTGTGCAATCAAGAACACGTGCACTGCACTCAAACACATCAATGAAAGAATTAGTCTTGTTAATTCTTCTGATTCTTCAGGAAGTCTCTAAGATTCATTGTCAAGGTACCTGCTCATCTTCTCCTTTGTACGTTCAATTATGCAGTCTAGTTGTCTTAAGTCCAGGGCTGTCTTAAATTCTGTAGGGACAGCCTTCAGAAATGGAAGTTGAAATATGACATACAGAACAACACCAGAACCCTAGACATGGCTTTAAACTCTCTTGAATATTAACTTCAAATGATTTTCCTTGTGAAGTATGTGCAATTATCTATTCCCTTCTCTAAAGCAGCCAAAGAACTACGGTGTCTTTCCAAAACTTTTCCAGGAAAATTATGTTTGAATGTTCTGCAGTTATAATAGGCCTGTATGGACGCTCTGCTGCAGGTTAAGCTAAAACAGTTAAGTTTTGTCTGGTATTGGGTAAGTTGGTTTAAATCAAGAAGAAATGTCGTTAGCTTACAGTTTTCTTCAGGTCAGACCTACCTTAAGGAGCTCGTTAGGGACAAAAATGTATTTCAGATGATTGTTTATAATGTTTATAAAACAGATAATCATGTCAGTTCTGCTGTTACTTTTTTTAATAGAGAATTAATCTCTTTGGCCTTAAAGAGCTTAAAATTGTTAAAACTTTAAGAATACCCAAGGAAATACAGGGGAGACTGAAATGGAGGCTTCATTTCAATTAGAGAACAGGGACTCTCAGAATTTGTTGTCTGCTTTATTACTTGGGAGCGTTATCTCTGTCCTCAGCTGATATCTGCTTTCTTTCCAGCGTAATTCAGTAACGTGTAATGTGGCTTTAATCTTCTGCTCTGTCCTGTCTTTATGCCGTGAGACAAGAGAGACAGATGAGTTGGGAAGTCAGGGGGCAGTGGAGCTGCAGCACACAGCTGCGTGCCTGTCAGGTCTCTTCAGTCATCTGTTTGATCATGCTGCTTTCAAGGCCTGGAGAGAACAGAAAACAGCCCTGTACACACCACCATCCCCAGGGAGAGAGCAGTTGAACCTCGTCAGAGAGACAGGCAACAGAAGAGAGAAGGTCTTCCGAGAAAAACAATTTCAGGCCTTCTGCTGGTGAAGTAAGGTCTTGTCTGATTTGAAGGGGGTTGCTGGCACAGTTACACTGGTATAACTGCAGCAGCAAGTTCTGCTGTGGGCATTGTGGCTTATGCCAGAAAGAATCTTAAAGCAGTTCTTAAATGGAGTGATCTGTCCTTTTATGTTCCTATAACTGTATTTCTTCAAAAGAACTTGCTGATCCCTATAGGTGTTCTGGCACATAAATTTAGATGTGGCATACGCCTTAATAAGTAGGGAAATGAATGTGCTATGGATGTGCTATCTGTAAATACAGAATTTTCCAGGCAGAATGCTTCTTCCTGTTGCCTTTTTTTAGGGCTAGGCAGCATGGAGACATTGGACAGATATACAGACTCAGGAAGGAAAGGGAAATTTTACAGAGCTTTGTACCATGGCCAGCTGAAGTGCAAGGATTGCCCTTTCCAGTCATGGTCTTACCCTGCAGCTAGATTGTCACCTAAACATACATTTTTTCCCCATCCTGTTTTCCTCACAGCAGCAGAGTAAAGGCACGTTTTAGGCCTTCAGGAAAAGGTGTACTCCTCTGTCTGCAGTAGTTCTGCAGGATGTTACATGAAGTGTGTGCCAGGTCTCGTGGTGCCATTTGAAACTTGCTGACAAGGAGATGTACCACATTGCAGCCCAGCCTGGGCTTTTTACACCTCTCCTTTCCTCCCCACGGAATTTCATTCTTTAAAGTTATATTATACATGTGCTATGGGGATGCAATATAGTTCTTTTCTACTTTTAGTGCTTTAAGGTGGTTTCTGTTAAATTTTAATGCATTGGTTTTGAAGGTCCAGCTTTTCTTTTGTTACCCTCGATGCTGTCCTGACCTTTGTTGAACCCTTATCCTCATTTTTAAACTACATCCCAACAAAAGACCTCTGAGACAAGAACCAGCTTCTACAAATTCAGGACTTGCGCATGCTTGCATGTGTACATAGACACAGGCTGAGATGTAAAACTAAAATACCTGTCCCTTCATTCTTTATAGCATTTCTATCAAAACTGTCTCACAAAACTGCAGCTGGCACTTGTGGTCTTATGGAGTTTCATGTTAGTCTTCACAAGCTGACAAAGAGTATGATTCTTCAACTGGAGAATCCTTAAAGCAACAAAGAGTCCTTCTCCTCTGGTGATTCCAGAAGCTCCTTGTTCAGTTAAGAGTTCTAAAAGGAACTGGTTGTAGCATGACATATTAAACTGATCACCAACTCCCAAAAGAATAGTCTGAATTAGTACTTGGACAGAGGACATTTAAAAATGATGCTGTGATTACCCCCCAAAGGTAGTGCTGAATCAATAAGTAATTCTTTTAGAGAGATTTCTACTTTAACTGTTTATGCTGAGGAAATTAGTATAGCTAATATTGCTACTGATGGCTATTGAAGATCCCCAGGGTACTTCACATCAAACATAGTTATCTGTCTAAATTCTTGACTTTATTCTGATTACTTACAGTCCTCCTATAATTTCAGCAACATTCAGCAGATTCTGTTGTGATTCTTCACAAATGAATTTGTGTATTCCAGATGTGAGAGATGCAGGAACAGCATATGGAATGTCATCTCAACCTCACTGAGTTGATGCAAAGGCAAAGGAGGCTTCCCAGTAGGAAGGGCTGTTGAACAACAGTTCTTCAAAATACATGCATTGTATGATTTGCTGTGTTGCTTTTGTTGCTCAGAGATCTGCTTTGCTAAGTTCAGTAGTAACTTCAAATGTATCCATACTTGGAAGTTGCAGCAGGATAAAATTTTTACTGGTCATCAAGCCATCAGAAGCATACTCAGAACATATCTGGAGGCTCATCAGCTTTATTTTATTACGGGAGAAAATTTTGGCAACGGTTGCCACATTCTGTTTTCCTTTAAGTGGTGGATTAACTTTGTAGCTATGTTTTGGAAAGATGAAGTAGGAGCTCACTGTTGTTTAAGGCCCACTGTTTTTGACACAGAGACTTAGTCTGGAGTAGAGGCATTTTTAGGGGTCTGCAGCCAGAGAAGATTCTCTTAAAACTGCATTCTTTTGCATGTCTGGATATTGCTAAGTTAACATGTTGTTGTTGTTTCAGTCTGGCTTCAGAGCCTGCTTCTCTTCTGTAAAGGAGATGGGCAAAGTTATTTTGCCTGAGTGACAGTAACTTTATGTTGCTAGGACTAGAAGGAACCTGTTATTATCGCTTCTTTAAAGCTCTCTTTTCATCTGTTCTATGTTTCTTGGTGTTGGTGAACTCATAATATTCTACAAGGTTTCTTGACTGCCTGTTTCTTCAGGCCCTGGATGCCATACCAGAGAAATGGTAGCAGGAAACCGCAGCTTGTGTGTCTGTGGCTTCAAGGCTGAGTCTTTGAGCAGGGGAGAAGAGTTGCTTGTTCAGTGTTAGCATGGTCAAGCCCCTGTGGTTGAGCACTTACTGTCTTGTCCTATGGCACTGGCAAGTTCAGGCATGGGAAAAGAGTTGAGAATGCTTATAGGCCAAAAGTCTAAGCAAAACCTCTGGCCCAAGTTGCTTCTCCCCTGGCCTCTCATCCTGTTGCACTTGCTGTGGGATGCGCAGCTGCACAGTCTGGTACAGAGCAGCTAGGTGGGGTCCAGTGTGTGTGCATGAGCTAAACAAATCATAGGCAAAAGGAATGATGAAGGCCTTATCTTTCCTAATGTTCAAGGGTGTTCACGATGCAGAGACAGTCTCCAGTGTTCTGGAGAAGCCTGAAAACCCTGCTGAGTAGGCAGGATATTTTTGCCTAGGACACGCTCTCTAGAGCAGCTGGAAGAGCGGTCAAGTAGAACAATACAAGGTTAAAATTCTAATTGAGAATCTGAAAGTTAAGTCAAGAAACTTAGTGAGAGAATTAAAAAACACATGGGCTTTGGAGAAGACCAAGTGAACTATGGTTCTCTGTGTCCACGCAAAAATAATTTCTTTAGTGGCTTTGTTGTAGTATCAGAAATTTTGGCTAATACATTTGTACTTGTCTTCTCCCAGCCTCCTCTGTCCTATCTTCCTTTCCCCCACCATGTGAATGTCACTTCACAATGGGATTTCTTTTGATAATAACTTTTCCTTGTTGCTGGAGTACACAATAGCCATATAGACAGTGAAGGAACATAATGGGGTACACTTTCAGCATGGGCAATTAGATGTGCAATTCTCATTAAGAATAACAGGACTTGCAGTGAAAATTTTCCTCTATAAATCTACCAGCACAAACCCTTATGAGCAACAGATGGGTTTTCCATAATGGCTCATTACCTCCTTGCTTTGTCATGCTGCCAGAAATGAAATATAAAGTTATTTATGGATTGAGAAAGATGCACAAGTCACTGTAGATCATTCCTTGCCATATTTTATAGTTTATCTGGTTAGTACTCTAAGTCTCTCAGGACTAGCAGGTTTCAGAAGATGACAGAGCATTACGTGAAAATTAAGATGAGTGTCCTTCTGTCTGGTTATTTATCCTGATCGTCTTGCATCTCCAGGGTGATGCTATGGTCTCCGCTGGGACCGGTAATTTGGGTTCTTCAGTAGAAAGCAGGCCATTTCTCAAAAGAATTTTTGTCAGCTGTGACAACCCATTTCTGTGAAATTTTACTGCTGGGGCAGAAGGCAGCACTGTTTTACCATGCATCGTACATTTGAAAAGTTAGACAATTTCCTTGATAATATTCTTATTTGAAATTGGTGTGGGGAGATGGGATCATTGCATGGCATATCAGTGAGAGATGTTATTCCTTTGACAACTGATGGTGGAGGCCAAGAAGGAAGGCAATTCTGATCTGGGCTTTTACTTTTAGGCATTTCAGGTTATTAAACTCTTTGTATTGGAATTTATAGCCTGGGTGTACCACAGATTCACTATTATTTCCACAAATCCTTGATGAAGAATGGTTTCTACTGCAAACGTGTTAATCTGCCACCTTTCATAAGTAATGTCTTTATGGTGACTTACACGGCATCAAGGTTAAGAAGCTGAGGGCAAAATTTAAAATATTGTTTTAACAGTACTTAAAGCAAGAGTTTTTCTCAAAAGGATCAGCAAGTGAGTTATCTCAGCACAGCTGCAAATACTCTCAGAAATGTGGAGGTCTCCCACCAGTTTGAGAAATGTGTTTACCAGGAGTTCTTCCTGCTTACATTCAGGAGGGCATTTTAAATTTTTCTAAATCTAGTTGAGATTGGTCTGACCTCAGCAAATGTTTAAGTATTAACCTGAATTTGAGTAGTTGCAATCACATGCTTCTGGACTGAAGCTTTAAACAATAAGCCAAAAATTTTGCTTATCTTTGAGCTCAGGTTTTGTTCTTATTAAGTAATTATGCAATTTGAGGAAGATCACTGAATTAATCCCAGTGGCAGGAAAAGGAAAGCAGGATCTTTTTTGCTCAAGAGTGAATAAAAATATATTGGAGTGGGCTGATGTATGTGTAGCCTAGAAAAACTATGGATCCTAAGTGTTTCAGTTTTTGACATCTTGCCTATTTCATAGCTTGGCAAATTCAGTGACTTTTTCATAGATGCAGTAAGAGATCTTTCTCCTTTTGTAATCAACCATGCTCTCTGCATATGCTCCTTTGGAACGCTGCAGTGCTGTTGGTCCCAATCTGTGGGAAATGCCTCTGTGCAGTTCATTTAAGGTGTAATATAGAGTTGGTCACAGGACAGTCTTTACATCTTCTCTCAGTGATGTTAGGCAAAGAACATAAAACAGGGGTGGATGGTTGGTATGGAAATGCTCTGTGGCTGAATACATGCTCCCTCTTTCTATTATTTCTACAAATGATCTCTCAAAGTCACATTCTGCCAAAGGTTCTGGCCCATGGACAAAGAGATGGCTGTAAAACTGGATGCCAGCTAAAAAGGGTGCTGTCTGTTCTCAAATGACTCATCAAGAGGTGATCCATGCCAACCTGTTTACCTCCTAATATCCAGTGGCAATGCAAGGTACTACTAATACAAGAAACGTAAAAGAAAGGAAAAAGTGATGCTCGTAAAAAAGAAATTTCTCTTATTCCTTTATTTAATGCATGTAATCAGTTAAATTTCTGGAATCAAAATTTGCATCAGTTTTCAATGTCCATTTTTGTCTTTTCTCAGTATGTTCTCTTTATTACATTTTAAAAAGTTTATTTTATATTTCCTATAATCAATATACTTTTTAGTTCAAGACTTTTTTTCTCCTCATGGTGATGAAAACCACAAAAAAAAGATTTGCAAGATATTCTATTATTCTAGAAAAAAATTAGGTACTGTAGAAAATTTTTTTATTATCAATATTTAAATAATTGGGATCCACCTTTACCTTGCCAAACTATCAAGGCTACCCTATCTAACCTTTTTATATATGCAAGATACATAACTTGTTTGAAAAGACCATTTTCTTATTGTTGAAATATCTATCTTGGTCACTCCATAGTATATTTTCTTATGTTCACTCCTATCCCATGGATTGGAACATGTTCTTGTTCCACAGTTTAGCAAAGGAGAAAAAAAAAAAACAAAAACATAAAAAACAAGAGAAGGCTTATCTTTCAACTTCTCCAAGTGTTTTGTCTGCAACATTCCTCAGCCTCCGTTACCTTGTGTCACCACAGATTGGGAAGCACATTGAAGTGTGATCAAAGCCCTCTTCAGCTTTTGGATTATACTTGTAATTCATTATGAAAGACCGTTTCACTATGAGATTTAAACACTGTTCCACACAGAAGGGAGACTGTTTCTATATTAATATATTCCCCCTTCTTTACTGCAGAATTATACTGACTTTGCAAATGCCAAGTGTATGTCTGCTTGACATTCAAAGAGCATGTCAAACTGTTTGAAAAAATAATAATATTAAAAAATAAAGTGTGCCTTCTCCAGTGCATATTTAAAATGTTTCAAACCATCCCAAAAAAAAGGCCACTGATTTTTTTTTTTTTTCCCTCAGTTTTATTTCACAAAGCCTGTTTATTAGCCACCTGGTGAGCATTTCTGCACCTACAGCTTGCCTTAATAAATCACTGACCATTTCGTGCTGCTGAGGCTACTCAGCCTCAAGTTTCCAAAATCTGCTTGCCTGAGCAAAATAAAGGAAGGAAATTTCCAGGAGAGGCGGTTAATAACTGTGCATGGTATTTTAAATCCAGACGCAGTAAAATGGAAGCTTGTAATGCTTCCCCCATTCTTGCTGCTGCAGTTATAGAAGAAGCAGATGCTGACTTTGGATGACTTTTGAAGTATTGAGTATAAGGCAAAAAATAAATGCCTAGGGAGGATTTTCTTCTAGCAAGTGGCCTGATGCCACAGTTTAAGACAAGAACAGTAATGGTAGACCCGTTAAAATGATGAGTTTTTCTAGGCCCTTAGAGGTATCATGATCACCCTGGGGAAATTGCATAGTCTTGACTCTCAGAACTGAACACACAGGCAAGGATGGGTTCAAATAAAAGGCCTGTTTATTAAGTAAAGAACAAGGATATCAAGCATTTGAAATGGATTCACTTTGTCCTACTGGACATGAATGTTGTTAACAGTTGACTGTAGGACTGCACCCAACACACACTCCTGTTTTAGCTTGAGTGATAGCAAGGGATGCAGTGAAGCCTTATCCTGCACCAAGATGTCTGCAGAAAGAGGCAAGGCATCACTGACCTCATCACATCTTTTCCCCCTTAGTCTCTTGCTTGATGATCTTGTCCAGATGAATCTAGATAATTTACTTACAGTAATTACAGTAATTGTTACACTGGCAATAACTTTGGGGAAGCTTAAGCCACTGCCCTGTCTTCTTCTCTCCTCCTGTTCTTTTATTTGAGTAATGAAGTCAGCTAGAACCCCATTATCTTACTGAGTAAGGTAAACAAGGCTGATTGGTCTGGGACTCATTCCCTTAGGATAAACCTCCAGGGGGGCTGCACTTGAGAGCTAAATGCCTGTCCACAAATCATCTGCTTTCATGTAGGTAAATTCATGTGAATGAGACAGACTGTTATGAAGCTATGTTTTCTAATATCGATAGCAGTTTTGGTGGAGGGGGGGAGAAGTGGGTGAGCAAGCCTTGATTTCAGGGGAAATCTCTAATGCTACAGTTGGATACTGCCAGGAGCCTTTCTAATCATTATAAGTTTGAGCTTTAAATCTGACAGTATGTCATCTTTGGATTTGATTTGCCTAATGTATCAGTTTTATGCATCATCATCATCTTTCTTTTGCAATCAAGACATCTTGGTTAAAAAAAACAAACCAAAACAAAACTCTGTTTGACTTTGTTGGCAGCTAGTGCTTGCTGTAGTAACTGTGTGATACATACTCCTTGGGAGCTGTAACAAAGCAAACCCTAAGCACAGTTTATAGAAGAAAAATGTTGTTAGAGCTGTCTCTGCAGATGCACTGGGCTCTTCATTTCTCTGCACACTGCTCCAATCTTGCTGTTTGTCTCATTCAACCCGTTTGTCTCATTCAACCCTGTTCTCGTTGCTCAACCTTGCAAACTCCATACTCCTTACAAATTAAGCTAAGTCACAAGAGATGACTTCAATGTAAGTTGTAGGTAACCAGCACTTCCTAAAATTTGACAGTTGGGTAACACATGTAATGCCTCAGGTCATAATATAGTAGTATATCAGATAATTGTCTTCTCCCTTATTTCTACTGGGCACAACTCTGCCAAACTGCAATAGGTTAATAATAATGATGTCACTGGCATAGCTATTGATTGTTGCTCCAAGTATCTCATAGGTTTTTATTAATTTGTTATGAGTTTCCTGACCCAGTGCAGCCATGCACTTAAAGATCCAGGATGCTAAAGATGCTTAGGCTCATGTAACTGATACATTAGTGCTCTTTCCAGCCCAATGGGAAATAGTGTTGGTGTGTAACGACTTGTTGGCCAAGATCAGAAGAGCCACAGGCTGAACAGCCTCAGTCCTCATAACTTAGCCATGTTTACTCCTGATGTTACTGTTCAGCTGTGCAGCCCATTCAGCCGAACGAATTTAAAGCACAGGGTGAATTGATTTGAGGAAGAAGGTGGGGGAAAAGGCTTTTGAAATATTTATTGAGTAGTTTTTTTGGGATAAGACATCCAAACAGCTGGAGGAAAACAGAATAATAGAGCCAAACTCATTTCCACTAGATACTGAAGGAAGAAGACGGAGACTTCAGCTTTTACACTGAACATGCTGGTCTTATCTTCAATATGAGATTATGGTTAACAGTATGGACCTATTTCAGCCATATAGCTATGTCCAAAAAGGAGGAAGTCTGCGTTACTTTATGAGCAGGGCTGGTTATTATGATGAAGCTGGAAGAAGAAAACAGCGCAGGAGTGGGCTTATTTTCTATTTATTTTTCTATCTTTTTTTTTAAACACTGTTATTTGCCGCAGACTTCATGCCACACACCCAGCAATGGTAACTAGAAAAGTGGGAGCAGAGGCCAAAGTTCTCCTTTATTTCTCTGTAAAATCAGTGCATGCTTGTGGACATATTCCAGGCACTATTCAATGTATGTATTTTAGCTTCTGAAATATTAAAATTCTGTGTTTGGTTTTGGTTCAAAGAGCAATTCAAGGGTGGTTGTTTACCTTGTTTACAGAGCATAAAATAACCTCTCAAACAGTCTGTGGTTTATACCTATAAAACTATAAAACCCTCTGAGCTCTTCCAAACCCTCTGAGCTCTTCCAAATGTGCCAGGAATATATATATATATATACATATAACTGTATACCCATATTCATGTATGGATTAAATCCAGAAGTAAATTTCCTACATTGTGTAAGGCAGATATCTTTGCTATCCTTTTATATGTCATAGTTTCTTCTTTAACCCCTCAAAAGAGTGACATGCTTAAAGACTTTGACAAAGAGTAAATTCCCTGAAATTGTTTGCCTGGGGTTGGCTGTTTAATTGCAGTGTGGGTGGCCTGCAATCAAAAAATAAAACTCTTACATTTAGTCACACAAACCAGGCTGGTATCTGCTATTTTACAATAACAGTGCATAGCATGTGAAGTTACCTTGACCTGAAAGACTACATATTCTAAAAGTGGTTACGTGACTTTCTATGATTAGGAAATTGTGCTGTTTGGGATAGAATCCCTATCCCTGACTCTGGCATCCTCTGGCAGGATTTTGGTGGCTCCCTTTCAGTCATTTCTCAATTTAGGGTTGTTGGGGTCAGCAGGCCCATCTTCACTCTTGGTTCCATTGCTTTGTTGCCAGCTTGTCTCGTTTGCTTTAGAATGACTGAACTCTAGTACCCTCTTATAACATTCCATATTGGAAGGAGATTGAAAACTCTCTGTGTGTCTTGAATTAGATCAAGAATTTGAAAGGGGATGGACGCTCAGCTGTCTTCTCATAAGTGCAGAGAGTCTACCCAGATGAGGGTTGGATTGCTTGAAATTTGTGGAGAAAAACAAAAAGAAAAGAGAAGAAAAGAAAAAGGAAGCAAACTCTGCTTTTCCTTGCTTTCAAACTGTTCTCTAGTGAAAGGAGGTCAGCTGCCAGAACAGTCCCCCTGACTCTTTGCAGGTGTGCTAAATATGCTTGAATAAAAGGGGAAAAAAAATTTGCTTTGAAAAGCGTTGCCTTTTAAAGAGGGTAGACTGTATTTAATTTCCTCAGCTGCAGTCAGACTTTACACCACAACTTGCCTCCAGAGGTCTCAAAGCTGGCTTAATCATTTTTCTAACACTTTTTTTCTCTTCTATTTGGAAAAAGCAACTTCATTGAATCAGAACCTTCTGTCAAAGTTTTCAATGACACTTCATTTTGGAAAATTTCTACCTTGCACTTTCAATGGTGCTGACATTGCCGGGAGTGAAATAATTTAATATTTCATTTCAAATCAGTATTTCAATTTTTAATACAAATATTCCAAATGTTATGCAAAATGAAACTTTTAAAATAGGAAAGACATATTGGATCAGGACCTAATTTTCTCAAGAAAACTCTATCCTGTTGGGAGAAATCCTCTGGTTTTGTGTTTGTTGGGTTTTTTTGTTTGTTTGGTTTTTATTCAAATGGAAATATGAGCAAATATTTAACTACCAAAATTGTTTCCATAATAAAAAATCTTATGGCTGTAGTGCAAATTTTGATGTTTATCACATTGGTGTGAACCACCATAGGGTCTGGAGTGCATTGGGGTGATACTCAGTTACCTCAACATGATGGTATTCCAGCCACAATGAGTAGGAACACTCTTTTCAGTCTCCTAAAAAGTTGTGGCAGTAGGTGTGCACTGTGCATATGCTACAGTTGTCTGCTTTTCTTACAGCAGTATAAACAGTTTTCCAAGATGTAAAGTGAGCAGTGCATCCATCTGCACATCCCAAGGCGGTTCAGCCCAGTGTTTTACTCCATCTCAAACCTTCTGGAGGAGCAGGAGCACATAACTTAAACCACCTCTCAACTTCATTGAAAGATGTCAGGCAAAGGAAAAGTCACTTCCTTGTTAAATAGGGATTTGATTGTTTTTTCCAACACAAAATGTCTAGCTTTAATTTACACACATTGTATTTTGTGCATCCTCATCATGAGCAATTTTTTGTCCGTATATCGTAAATCACAGACCAATAAGTCCCTTTTCTCTGAAAAACTCTTTCATTCTTTCACTGAAATGGTTTATTTTCCATTCTGTAGTGCTGTTTTCTGGACCATTGTCAATTTTTAAGCAGGCATTAACAAGCAGCGGGAAAATTGTGGTACTCAGTATATGTTTGCTTATTTCTACAGCACCCCACTACAATGACATCAGGATGTCAGGGAGTCTCTTTTCATTACAGCTGAGCTGTGATGCCCTGCACCATGTAAGGGATTTGGCCTTTCACACTTTCCTACTTCTGCATCTAGTTCCATTCCTTGCAAGATGTTTGTAGGTATTTTGGGCAGACAGAAAGATGCTTTTCAGAAGTATTCAACACAGCTGTTGAGTCTAAGTACTTAGCTAACCAGGTGTTTAACAGAAAAGCTCTTCCTCTTGCTATTACATAGGAAATATCATATAATAATAATCTACTTCTTCCACAACAAACCAGGTCAGAGAAAATAAGACTTCCCCTAACTTTGAGTAGCTCTCTGAGCTACTTGTGCAGGTCTTTTCATAGCCAGCTGTGAATTGTTTGGGCAGAAATTGGACAGGAACAGCTGCTTAAACACCTGCTACAAGGCCTTTGATCTCTCCTATTACAACAATAACTTTTGAGCCTTTGAAAGTTTGCTCATCTGGAGAAGAAGATACTATTGAAATTTCACTGCTATCAGAGCTGCTGCAAGGGAGTACATGCTAGAGTGGTGATACAGTTTCCAGGTGATTCTTTCATGTAGGTGCATAAATTGTCTTTCAAACTGTTTATAATGATGTGGAAATAAATATCCCTGAATGTTTTTCTGTAGTGAAATGTGGAGTAGAATGTAATTGTCATATACTGGGTATTATACACTCTTTCAGCCTTGCCAGTAACATACTTCTAGGCTGCTTTGCTCTAAGGACATCATTGGATAATTGTTTTGCTCTTCCCCATAGTTAAACTGTGCTCATCACAGGGCCAGCAATTTGGACACACAGAGGGTTGTTGCTCTCCATGATCTGCTGCTCAGGAGGGATTGGATTATTATTCTGCTTTAGATCATGTATGGTGCTGTTTAAGTGATGCTGTGTGCTCTCTGAGCTTGCATTTATTTTCACTTAAACAACCACTTCCATGGAAATATGAGAAGGAGAGGTATGATCCCCAGCACAGAAGTTTAACAGCAGCCTTGATTTTCTTGAGCCTCATGGGGTGAATATCTGGTCCAATTATCTTGATATAATTGGAAGAGTTGTAGTGGGACACTAGATCCTATGTGCAATTAATATTTCTGTCATGTAAGGGAGTAATTTCCTGCTTGATTTTTTCTAATCTGGAACCAATGAAATATTGGTGACAGCATTTGGCATATGAACTACAAAACTTCATGCTGTTCTTTGTTAATACATTGCTGCAACACTGATACCTTGAAAACTCTAACTTACATTATTATGAGGCAGGTTTTTTTTAGGTTTTGTCATAGTTTCTAAATATAGGAAAAAAAAAAGGAGAGTAATATTTCTAGGTCAATAAAGAAAAACTGGAACCAGTAGAACTTCTCATGTTTTTTATCTGTTCCTGGATAGCTTGGTGTCTCAGGTGGCAAAACCAAGGTAAGATTGACTGTGTAGCTTCTGAAACTGAAATCCCCTATGGCTTTCCCCTCTCTACTTATAAATAAGTATATTATCAGCTGTTAATAAATCATTCCAGCAGTAAATAACCTTTTAACAGAGCAGTTAATTTGTATGAATAATTGAGATTGCAATTATGTGGGTTCCGTGTTGGTTTTATAACATCCAGCTGGGAGAAAGCAGTTTTGGGGAGGCTAATAAAATGTCTCTATTACAAAGTTTTGGAATTTCAAGAATACTGGAGGGTTTTCTTCACCATCCTTAGTCATTCAGTGAAATTCAGGTCTACTTTGGATTAGAAACACGTCCATGGAGAAACATATTAATCTTTGAAACCGACATGATAAATCTCATCAACATTTCCAGCAATCAAAACTAAATGGCTTGCTTAGATAGATATTTCAAAATAATTGCATAATTTTAATTTTAGGAGATCAGAGTCAGAAACTTGGTTGCTTTTGAAGAGTGGCGTTATTGCAGGTTGTCTTCGTCTGCAATTTATAGAAAATTGAAATTGGCTAATTTTATTTACCCTGACATTTTTTCCCCTTCACTCCCAAAGCAAGTCTTTCTCAGAGACACTCAGTGGTACAGGCAAAATGGAATTTTATTGTTCTAAAAATGACAGGCATGCTTTCCAGTCATAGCCAAGGATATGTGATAAGATGAACTGGAGATACAGATAGGAAAGTAAGTTTATTTTTCTAGCTGTTGATAAAGAAAAGATGTAATGGATTCACAGGGGACAGTTGCTGCTGCTGGGGTGGGGTATTAACCCCCTGCAGTAGCTGCTATATCACTTATTCTAAATTCTTTGACAGCAGGAACAGCCTTAGTTCTGCTTTTTGTGATCCTGTCTAGGCGAGGCAGAGGACAAGGCTTTTCCTGTGCTGCTGCTTTTGTGCCCAAGCCATCCTTTCAACCCTTCTCTAGCTTCTCTAGTATGTTACCTTCCCTACTGCTTAGATAGTTTTGCATTTTGCCTTTGCCTGGAACTATCTTTGCCACAAGCAGGCAAAGTGAGGCTTTCATCAAGGCAAAAGAACTAAGAAGCAGTCTTTAAAACTTGGTTAAGGAAAGAGAACTTACCAAAAGTTAGATGTAACAGAAAATACGGTCTTGTGCTGTCTTATCACATTGAAGTTTTCTGTTAGTGTCATTTGCCAGGAGGAAGGCTGCTCCTAGCAACAGCAAAAAAAAATCCACTTGGACTAGTTAATTTTATAAATTATGCTCAAACAATGCACTGTCCTAGCAGCTATTGTGATTCTAGAACCCTTCAGACTGTGCAGTTTGAGTGTAGATTCAGAAGACATCTGCAATGAATTTTCAGGCTTTCTTAGTGGTTCTGAGGCTAATTTTTAAGGTTGAGGTCTGGCATAGCTAAAAAGGTTCTGTTGGAATCAGTGTCTGTAGAGCTGGAGATGTCTGAAGACTGGATGGGAATCACTAGGGACCCTGGGGAGCTGCCATCCACTGACAGCTCTTGAGAGCAAGTGGGAAACACATCTCAAGCCTAGGCAAGCACACTTAGTCTAGCCTTTGGGATAGTATAAGATGCCTCTGAGAAGCCACCCAGTTCTAGCTGGAGTGTCACAAGAATCTGAGTTTTTGGTGGTCTGTCCATACAAAACTTTTCTTACCATTTTGGCACTATTTTTCCTGTCTGACGCTTTTACTGTAAGCAGAACTACGTCTACGTAGCACAGCCGCAAGTCTTTCGGATAATCACAGGAAGGTTTTTATCCGGTGGTCTAGCACTTAACCCCACTCCTGTCACACCAGCCTCTCCCTTGCAATTTTTTACTAACCCTTTAATTGAGGGATACACTAATTTCAAAACTAAGAGTCATTTTCACCAAGGAAATGAACTGCTTTTGAAAATGTTAAAAATAAGATAATTTTGCAACTGTGTAACATATGTTAAACATGGTCTTTCATTACGAACTGACTTTCCCATGACTTGTTTAGTATTTTTCAATATTTCCTAACTAAAAAAAAAAAAATCACATGAAATTCTCAACCAGTGATATGAGTTTCTGAAAGAGTGTGTACTAGTATCTAGAAATGCCTAGCACCCGTGAGAAAGGATGTCAAGAAAGATCTGTGTGCAGTTGAGTAGAGGGAGAGGAGGGTGAAACAGCTGAGTCAGGGTAGTCTATGCCAAAGTATTACCTGGTGGTTTCTTAAATTGCCATTCAGCATATCGGTGAGAGGTGAGGATACTGTGAAAGCCAGAAACTCTTTGTGGCTTTTTTATATCTTGCATTGGCAGCTTCTTGAGGCACTGCAGAAGGGAGAGGCAAGAAAAGGAGGAACCTTTTCTTAAAAATCAACCAGATTTATTTTCAGCCTATGTTGCCATGGAATATGACGCCCTATTATGTTGAGTTCTGTATCTTTACACACACCAGCTTGGACATAGCAGCAAAACTTCCCTTGCCAGACACATTTTCTTCAGCATTGATTCACATTGGCTGAATACTTGGCTCTTCATATTTTTCACTAAACTGAGTTGTATTTCCCCAAATTCTTAAAGTATTGGTGCCTATAAGGAAATATTAATGAGTGATAACCAGAAGCAGCCTGACAGGTTTGATAAAGTGCAACGTAAGCAATTTTATAGTCACAGCAAGAAATGTAAGTTTTTCTATAGCACGAAGACCATGCTAAAGTTTTACTGTACCTATAATCCAAATACTCCCAGTAATTTTAGTAAATAGTAATCTGGATGCCTGTTAAAATTCATTATGGTCCTATGAACAACAATTTTGGAAGACACCACACTTAAATCCCTTATTGCTTAGTGCTATTTTAGGCACTTGTTATGTGATAAGGTAAATCAGGTGTGTTTATCATTATGTGAGTTACTATTATACTTTCAGAGAGGGTAACCTTTTTACTCTTCTCACCCACAGAGTTTTGGTATAATAATTTAATTATTTATTCATATACAGTAGCATGTATGATTCTGCAATGGGACTTGAAGTTAAAATGGCTCTTTGTTTGGAAAGCAGTAGGTCAATTTCTGGAAAAATCTTTGAGTCTTAGAAGTGACTGTGATTAACCATATCATATTAACAAACACCTTTGAAGGCTACTTTGCTCTAGGATGTTGTGAACAACAGCTGTCACAAAATTCCCATGAGACGTGGAATCTATTTTGGCGTTATACATGGTAAACAGTAATGAGACTGCATAGGCACTTTTTTTGGCTCTATTTGCAGTAGGAAAAATAACTTTTCTAAAGTCAATGGAACAATTCTGTGGCTCAGCCAGAAATGGCCAGGTCTTCTTCTTGATAGCCCTATAACCCCTTGGCTAGGCATCCCTACAAGAGACCCGATTTCTATACTACCTTGCCCAGTTCCTTAGTAAAACTTTATTATAAAGTTCACTCAACTACAAGACAACTGTGCTGGAGGTCCATTTTCTCCTAGTTTGTTTGAGTTCTGATATTAAAAAACTCAAGACACACAGGAAGCTTTGTGTATCTGCTACGTCTTTTCAAATGTTATAAATTCCATGTAAACAACATAACTTCTGCAGCATAATGATTAGATAAATTGTGAACTTTACCTTTTTTCATTCTCAAAGACTATTTTAAAACAGGCACACATAAATGAACTAATCAAATTTTTAATCTCATCTGACTCCCACTTCACTTAGCAAAAGCAAGATCTTTGTTATGCCTCACTTGTTGTGTAGTAACCAGCCCACTTTGAGAAATGCAACTATGCAAGCTGAGAATTAGGACTCATTACGCCTTTGCTGAGGGCTCATTAGGATTGTATGCTGAGGGTGCCATCTTAATTAGGAATGAACCTGACCACCTGAAAGTAATTCACAGTGGCAGCCAACTGTAGTATTTTCCAATTTTGGATTTGTCTGGCCTCCATCTGCCAGCTTTGTCTTAGCACTGACTTTCTGTTGACATCAACACTAACTATCATGAATTACATCCTGTCTCTTGGGTGCAATCAAGTTGGACAGTTCCCTTCACAGCATGGTTCTGGGAGGAGATAGGCTGCTAGCTATAGAAGAGCCGTGCTCAAGAAGATGAAATGGAAAATACCAAGTATAAGACAAGACATGAAGTGTATGACCTTGAAAAGTAAGAATTCAAAGCAAAATCTCCTGCTTTTTCTTCTAAAAAATTAAGCTAACAAAGCATGCCCTTGCACTCTGCTATCACTGAAAGTACTGAACTGGTGCATGAACAGTGCACAGTGTTGTACTTCAGTATGTTACCTAGGACTAATTTCACCTACTTCAAAGATATCTTAAAGAGTCTGTGTTAATGTAACCTACCAACCAAGCAACTGGAGCTTTAATTGGAGCTTTATTTTTATGCTTGTTATATCCTAGTGCAGCCACAGGATAAAACAAGGTCAATGTGTGCAGATGCTATGTCAATTATGTTTTGATGACATAGGGCAGTGGCATAAGCAAGTCTGCATAAGAAAACCTACAGAGTCTCAGGAGCATGAACAAAAGTAATTGACTTAGATTTTTGTGTGAGATGCAAAAAGCTAAAAGGATTGGAAACTCCCTCCTTTATTTCAAATACAACATGGAACCGTAGGCACGCTGCTAGTCTGTTAAATATAGAAAAAAAAAAGTTAATTTAAACCATAGCAACACACTTGTGATTGTCACACTGTACTGCAGGCAGGCACATACCCCTCAGCAGCCAGGCTAATAGGAAGTGGAAATTGCAACATATTCAGCTCCATTGAGGTTTGTTTAGTTCTAGCTCTGACACAAACATTTACTGCTATCGTGGAGCCACATTTCCTGAAAGTTAGGTTTAAAAATTGAGACAGGTTGTGCCATGTTATGTGAGGTTAATGGAATGGTTTCCCCAGGAGATTACTTTTCCAATTGCTTCTGTAACTCGAACTAATAGGAGAATTCAGTACGCTGTACTTCTTGATATGTTGATTTTTCCTATTGAATAAGAGTACTTAATAATGTATTTAACATCTTACCTTTCACTCAGGGATTTCTGCCTTTCTATGCTCAGGGTGAAGCAGAGTGATGTTTTAAAAATACCTGCTATAAGAATAGATAGATTCTAAGTGGACAAATGTCTCTAGAAAACAATTGGTTGGTTTTCAGATCTGCAGAGAGGTTTTACAGCATTTCCACCTTCAGAGAATTTTTTTGAGAATTGAAATCTAATTCTCAGGGGAAAGACAAAAAAAAAAAAAAAAAAACCAAACAAACAAATTATATTTAACTGTCCCGATGTATGCAGACTTTACTAACATTCTGAGATTAAAGCCAGAAAAAGTAGAAACCTAAAATATTTATCACATCGTTGTGCATTCAGTGTCCCTCTCCAGCTCACACTCAAGCACTCAGTGCCCAGCTCATTTTGCACTATATTTATGGGGACAACTAATGGAAAGTAGGGGCCCCATTGAATAACCCTGTAATGATGAAGTACACTTGAAGATTCTGTACTCTATAAAGTTTCCAGATGACATCCACATCTTCACAGAAATCAACAGCCTTGACACCACAGACCTAAACAGATATCTTTAGACTCACCTTCTCTATTGGTTCCATAGCATACCTTACTCTGGCAAGACAAGTGTTTCTCACTCAATCTTCTAGGCCTGTGAGCTGATTCATGCAGAGATATCACACTTACAAAACTCTGGATTTCAAATAGTTATGTGACTGCTTACAGAAACTGACACAAAGCCATTTTCCTTACTATTCTCACATCTAGTGGTTGGTGCACTGTAGGATAGTCAAATAATTTAGGTCATTGAATTCCCTAGCACATGTATTTCATATTGGTAAAAAAAACGAATCCCGAGCCTAAGTACCACGGTTAAAGGTCGACCAGACCTGTAGTTAGTGTTGTTTATTTTCTTGATTTGTTCTGAATTTGGATACAGTTGAGTTCCTAGTGCTGACTTTGTGTACACCTATAGATTTACTGAGTTTTTTATTGCTGTTTTACTTAAAACAGCAGCACCTATGCCATTTGCTAGTCTAAACTATTTGCCTCAAATAGGTTTTTCAATATCTCCAGGAGAAATGTTCACTTGAACATCATCCTTCACTTGGACGTGATCCTCTCTAACACACTCCTGCCTATTTTGATTAACTGTTTTATATGCAATGGTCTAATTTCACCCCCTCACCAGTTGCACCTCATCTCTCTTTGAGTGGGATAAACAACAGAACAGTGCAGACAAATGTTTATATAGAGATTTCGTTTGGCTGGAATTCCTGACTCTTAGAAAGAAAAATTCTTGTACATTATGTGCTAGTGGAACAGAGCACACAAATACTCTATTTTGTTGAAAGAAAGCCAGTTATGAATAAGCGTGAACAGTAATAATATAAAAGATCACCTCACTTAAGCTTAGAAATGAATACCATCTGCAAAATTGCTCACAAGCTGGAATAGAAAACTACAAGTGACAAAAAAAATCTCAAAAGAGTATTCAATATTTAAACATGACTGTTTATGGTAAAAATAATTAGAAAATGGCAGAGAAGCTTTTTAACATTTAAAAAATAACTGAAATATGTAAGACACTGGAAGAGTTTCTGCGGATTTTCAGTTAAGTGGAGCATTTGAGGATTAATATAAATAAATAAGTGTCAAGGTGCAAGGTATGAGGCAATTTTACTTTAGTAAGTTTTTTTTTTACAAGTTCACTGTTGGGAAAAACATAGATAATCCTCTAAAATGTAGCACTTAATAAGAACCATAGGCAAATTTTAAGACAATTTCTCTACAGTGGGTCATTGCTTCTCCTTGCCCAGGATAAAATCACCCAACAGGTAATTATAAAGTTAATCCTAATTAACAGATTTTGTTGTTATTTGTTGCCCAGTAAGAGCCCCTAGAACGAGTTTTAAAAAGCACAGATTGAGATGTCAAGGTCTCTTTGTAATCAAGAAGGTGTCTAAGGATGTTGAGCCAAAATCACTTTGATCTGTTGGATATCTGATGACTAATGGAGCTGACCTAATGCATCTCTTTTTCCATGCACTCAAAATTTCTGAGGAGAGAACTCTGAAGCAGGTACAGACTGAAAAAGCAAGAGATCATTGTGCCCAAGTCTTTAGCACTAGAACAGCTGCACTTTTCACCATGAGGGTGTATTCTGCTAGTCCATGGCTGCCTTTCTGCTGCTAATAATTTTGTTCTTTCTGCTTTAATTCTTTCATCTACTGACAGCTATGTCATTTTTACAACTGAAGGGATTGCAAAAGATTTTTCTTCTGAATTATTTTGGCATATAAATACAGTCTTGCGTGGAAAAGAGATTTATTCTCTATTGGGATTGGGAGGGATTATGGGAAGAAAAATTTCTAAAGATTTTTTCATCTTTCTTTTGCAAAGCAGTTGTTGGGACTTAGTTTTGCATTTTTATTTTGCTGCTTTGTGTTCTAGCATTGTGCTGAGCCACTGCCAGTTTACCAGGAGGAATGGTTGTAGCAATTTAGCCTCCTTAATATACAAAGTTAATGAAATATGGTAATGCTAAATATGTTTGATTTGATACTCTACTACTGAAGTCATCATCTCTATTGATGCAGTTCTCTCCAGATCAAAATG
>VWZV01014206.1:727656-862755 GCA_013397155.1 Irena cyanogastra
TATATATATATATACATATATACATATATATATGTATTAGATTGAGTATTTTTGACTGTCAGTAAGGTATGCAAGGGCAGAAATTCCTCAAATATGTTCATGGACTCCCTTGACTAGGTACTTTCTTTTGCATGTTTTAGTTGTCTTTGAATCTCTGCAGTGCCTGGTCTCACAAGCCTCTGCATCTTGTTGCTGTGTTGTTGATTGTTTTGGGTTTTTGTGAACTGATCTTCGTCTGCCTTCAATCTCCTTATACATTATACCTCCCAAAATGGCAGCACTGGTATGAGGGACAGCAGCCACAATAAGCAGTACCCTAGGTGGGTGATTGTTTAGCTCATATTTAGAATGCCACCTTCACTTTAAGTGTTCCTTTGATGAAATGCTCACCTTGAAAATAGTGTAGTTTATAATCAGAGTTCTGATCTTCAGAGATCCATTCTTCTCCAGTAAAAATAATTTTTTGACTTTCACTGAAGCACTTCATTCTGAGTAAGGCTAGTCGAAAGTTGCTCTTTGTTTCGCCAAGATAATCTGAGCGCGCCTGCTGTCAAGAGTCATGCTCTTAGGGCTGCTCAGCTCGTTGGGGTTAATTTCGGAAATCTCCAGCTGTCAGTCAACACTTTGTTACAATAATCTGAGGTGGGAAGTGGAGAAGACAATGCTCACATAGAAGTGATAACAATAATAGCTATAGTGATGAAAAAATAAATATGAACCAAAGTGGATAAGCTTAGAGAACAGTATGGAATTTCTTTCTATTTCTTCAACTTTTCTTTTATGAGACTCCAGTGTAGTGTACACAATGCAATGGTTTTGCTAGGCAATATAGAACCGTCTAAAAGCAGGATTAAGTGTTTGATGCTATTTCCATTTGGAAGAATTCAAGCCATAATTATTCAGTATTACAAAACCTGAAACCAACAGTATTGGTAGTGTCTGCTTGAGGCTCTGGGCTAGAACAAAGTCTTTCACTGGCTTAGTACTTGTCTAGTGCCCTTCAAACTACAACCTCTTCATCATACTAAACCAAAAAACTTATTTCAGCATCCTGAAAATGCTGCTGCTCTGAGAGCTGCAGAAAAGACAGTTTGGTAACACCAAAATGGATTAATTATCAGCAGCTGTTTTCTACGGAGAGCACAATAAACAATGCAATGGAGATTTGTGATATACTCTCTTTGACATTCAGCTTTTAGATCTGAGAATGAGATGTGTAAATACTGAAACGGGGTTTTTGTGTGTATGTGATTGTACCTGTTGTTCAGAAGGCATGAAAATAAATATGGACCATTCCCCATGCAATTCTGCCTTGTGAGTGCCTGGCACAGCTTACATTCAAGCTGATGTAAGCTATTTAAATCCATGCCTAAAAGCAAACTATGACTTTTATGACAACATTTATGTAACTGATTCATATATACCGGCTTTTAAACTTAGGAAAATATTGTTTGCTTAATCTTCTCTCTGTCTACACAAAAAAGTTAACATGAACATAGATTATTTAATCAAGCTCTCTTTGAAACTGTAATTTTAGGGGGCTTTTAAGTATTTTAAAGTGGATTCTCCCTATGTCATTCCTGAATCAGCATTTGGTCAAGTGTAGAATTGTATTTCCAGGATATGAAGTGACATGGAGAATCCCAAAAAGCTAAAGCATCTATAAACTAATGAAATCTTGTAAATTGTATTTTTCTAGTTTTACAAAACCCTTTAAGCTAGAATTGTAAAAAAATCTTACGAATGGTAGACAGTACTGCCATTGTTCGTATATTTTATAAATGTAGTGCATCAAACTCATTCAAATCCTGTTGACTTCACTGGAGTCACAGAAGGCTTTGGAAATGAATTTCAGTTATAGAACCACACCTCAAAATGCCGCAGCCATTTTAAATGGTCATAACTTTCAATTTTTTGTTAGTGGTTCTGAAAATGGTAACACTTGAAAACTGTTTCAGTTTTTCTATTCTGTTCCTTTTTCTATTTTTAATTCCTTAATTTATTTTTGCTTCCATGATATCAAAAAATTGGGAGGGTTAAGGGAGAGGTGATTATTCGTTTTGTGAGTATGGGGGAAGAGGAATTTGGCAGCTCTCTCAGACCTCCCTGTCAGGGCACATATTGCAAAAGTAGTCTGAAATGTATCCAAAAAAGACAAACATAGGAACTGAAATTTTAACTCTTATTGGCAGTGACATTAGTAGACTCAACACAGACTCTGGGGTCTGGATATATTTTTCTTGTTTTTAACTACAGGGATAAAACAACTAATAGAGCTTCAATTCCTTCATCCTTTGCGGTATTTTGCTTTCATGGTGGAATATTTTGTTCTTGCCATCAGACCTCTCTGATGTAAACTGGAACTTGTACTTATTTTAAAAGAGCAGAGTAAGTCCACAACACTGCATACACAAGCACTTATGTACATGTTCCAGGGTGCACTCTCTACATTCATTAGGAACTTGAGAAACCTTTATGTGTTTATACTGTACCACCTTCTGCAGGGTGCCTAAGTAAAGCAATACATTTTTTTTTTCTTCAAAATTATCTCAAGAGCTCTTAAAACTGTTTACTTTGATTGACCTTTAGGATGGAATTGGAATATTCTGTGCAGTGAATTTGTAAGCAAGCCAGGAAAAAACAAGTAGTAAAATCTGTAAAAGCTATAATTATGCTACATATCATTGTGGTCTGTGGCTTTCTCTTTAATTCTGCCACATAATGTCTGAAAAGTCAAATCTGCCCTTCTAATTTCTGCCCCAAACCTGTTGAGCCAGCGATTGGCGTGTTTTCCTCCTGGGCAGTGTGAAGTAGCAGCAAAGGCCAGGAGAAGGAAGGGACTGGGACACACTAGTGAGTGCACAACAGGAGATGGCCGAACAGCTGTAGTGGGTGGAATGGTGGCAGCAGTTAATGAAAGCAGAAAGAAGAGGAAGAGCCAGGCTGCCAAGAAGGTTTCAGGATGACAGAAGGGATTTGCATAGACTAGTGGTTCCTGTCTTTTCTGTGGCTTAGACGTACCTTAGAAATTTGGCATCGTGTTTTGTTTGACTGAGCTCAGCTCCTGCTCTCCCCTCTGCGTGGAAATTCCTGCTGTCTCTGTGTCCCCAGCCCACCCTGTGGCTGCCATTTCTATCCTCAAAAAGGCCAGGAGACACTGGACATGGCTGCACATAGAGAGAATGTAGTTCTGGCAAACTTTATTCCCTTGAGCTCTGTTGCTTGTCAAATCTGTGTTCTCACCTCAGCAAGAACTCCATATCTCATTGGGAGCTGCTAGGACACACTATACTTTGAGGCTTTATCTTTTCTGTTAATAGATTCTTCTGAGTGGACAAAGATGATGCTGTCTTCCTTTACTGAGGACATGTCCTGTTCAGAAGCCAAATTGTTTATTTTCATCTCAGACACCAGACTCACATGTGAAGAATGCACTACTACAAGCGCTAGGTGCCTTGCCAAAGGCAGGTAATGACAAAAATGGAATATATCACAGCAGCCAATGTTGGGAAATTGAGAAACGTGTTCATAAACTAGGGATGTCAATGACAACCAGAAGAGATAATGTTATCACTGTTGCTCCTAATAACAGAGACACTGGCAACAAAATTAGGATTAGCCTGTCTCTTCTTTTCCACAGCTGTACTTTTCTGCAATTTCACCATATCACATTTTTTGCTTCTCTCTCAAGAAATGTAAATAGCTTCAGTGCGTGAGCTGAAACCCTGGGTCTCACTATAATGGTATTTCCCTTAATTTACAAGTACTTAGAGGGCTTTAGTTACCACTAGATTAGGTGAGAGTATCTGCAGCTTCTTAGATTTATTCTTCTTAGATTTGATTTATTTTTTTTGTGTCACATTTCCTCATCTCTAGTCCACCTTTGTTGTCTTCATCCTAAATTCCACACTACTATTTCATATGGATGGTGCGTAGTGTATTATCATTGTTTACTCATTGCTTGCTCCTTCAACATGCAGCAATGTACACCTTGGAACTGAACATACCCTAGAGAAGCACACCTGCCTTCCATAGCTTCAGCTCAAACTCAGTAATAAATCTGTACTGATTTTTCTTGGTCTCACAGAAATACTATAATTTACCTCCGTCGCTTTTGAGCCAACATAAACAAGAACACTATTTCTTGGGAAATGTACTTTTTGTTGTCTGGATTTTCACCCAGGTTGCAGTTCTCCCTTGCAATACATGATCCAGTCTCTATCAGTCAGCCCCAACTATCCAAATTAAACTAGGCAAAATGACAGACACATTCTCTTCCTTGAAATCTGACATTCAACCTTCTTTTATCTTCATTTGAAAAAGCACAAGAATCTACTGACATAAGGGGAGAACGGGAAAGAAAACTTGTTTGGCTCAGTTTTTCTCTTTCTCAGTCAAGCATTGAAAACTGTTGTTCAAAGTACGCTGAGAATTAGGGAACAGCAAATTTGTGCAATTGAAAACAGTTATGTAAATTGAATGCCAAATTTCCTGTGCCAGATGCAATATGAATTCACTGTAGGGCAAGAACTATCATTAGAGCTCCCTAGGAAAGGAACTAGAATAGCAAAGTAATGATTTTAGGGTAATATGCTGATGCTATTTGAAAGCTGAGATCGGGATGCAAACATTTGTGCAGCATTTTGTTTTGTGCAGTCCCTTGTTAATGCATCTGGTATTCATTTTAACACCACTGATCCTAATGGATTCATTTAGCACTTGTGGGTGTCATAGGCACTTCCTGTAGGTGTTGTGCTATGATGAAGTACTCGGTACTGGACACTTAAGGTGTTAGCACATTTCCTTTGATCATGTAATTTTTCTCATAAGCTGTCACTATAAAATTCCTCTTGGTATGTGTTAGCAGAAGCAGCTGTATGTAGAGACCATTGTATCAGCAGTATCTGAACAATGTCATGGCCACGGGGATTTAAGCCTAATAGGTAAAACATTCAGTGATCCTGGCAATAAGGAGAATTTGAACATTTTTCAGAAAAGCAGTCTTGGTTGCATATAAAGATAGAGCAAATGGGCAGGTTTTGTCAAAGTGGCAAAATTAATAATAATTTTAAAAAAACCCAACCTGCAGTCAGTCAGTATTCAGTTTATCCAGATGAAATTTGTTTTCTGGCTTTTGTGTGGAGAAAAAAGATATGAGTGGGACAAGGGAGCAGTGTGGTTTGTTCAGCTGGATGCTTGCTCGTTCTCTCTCCAGAAACTGGTCTGCCTATCCTATACGTTTGCAGTTTCTAGTGGCATTTATTCAAGAAATAGCATTGTCTTGAAAGCTTTCCAAAAGCTTGACTTTATAACAAAATAAAAAAGCTTCCAAAGTGATTACCTTCATGTTTCTTGGTGGTTTTTTTTAGCTTTTGTTTTGTGGTTTTGTTCTTTCGGGTGGGATTTACAGTATGGCTTAAGAATGTGTGATGGAACTAGATCAAAATGGGCTGTAACATTTGGTTATATGGTTTGAATTATTATGAGACTTTGAAAAAATACTTTTATGGTAGAGTTGTAGATTTTAATATGTGGGATTGTCTCACTGCATGTGATCCATAGCACAGTACCTTCAAATTAATTCTATAAAAAAATTCTGCTACTTCTTTTCTCCACTGCAATAAAATAAATGCAAAAGAATGTTTCACAACTCTGTCCTTGTCTAATATGTCAGTATTGTAATATCCAGCTCAATAAAATGTCTCACCAACACTAAATGTGAAAAGTAAGCCTTCAGATCAGTATTGGGATAACAGACTCACAATACTGCAGGTGAAGCTGGGTCTTAAAACATTTTATTCTGGTTCAGCTGCATCCAATTTTTCAGAATTAGTGTAATCATACATCTCTTCCTGTCAGCAAAGTGAGGTAGTTACTTTGTAAGTATTGGTCATGTATAAAAGCCTATTGAAAGCTCACAGCAAGACCAAGTCCTCTAAAAGGGTCAGAGAAGAGAGAAGTCTGATTTCACAGCTCTCTATCTTCAACAGTCATACTAGCTTGTGGAGAAAAGTGTGGGAACACTTTTCAGAAGGGTGGACATAAAGAAAAGTTATTCTGACATTGTATCCTTAGCCAGGACTGGGGAAAAATCCAGTATCTCCAGTGACAGGAAAAATCGTTGCTACAGATGAGGTATTTTTGGTGGCTTAGTTTGTCATACAGGAGGTAGTATAGCTTTGTGGGTAGCAAAACTCTTTGTTAGCAACTACCATGAGTCCAGCAGGAGTGTCTAGGAGCACAGCTGCAAGCAGCAGCCTGCAGCTTCTCAAGGCACTCTGTGTGCTGAGCAGACCAAATCACCATGAAAGAGACTCATTCTCTTTAAATGTCCATGATATTGCTTATATAAAATAATCCTAAATGTGAATTCTACTGCTTTTGTCACTGTAACTGCTGAGAGCTGAACTAATTTATCATCCCTGCAGTCACTCATTTATCTGTTCAGAAACGGGAGTTAAGTGGACTCTTGCAGGATTGAAATGAGTAGTTTATGCTCTCTCTGGTTCAAGTTTGTTTTCCCAGAAGCTCATAGAAAGGTGGTCTCCTTGAAATTTAGGTCTCACAGTTTTACTTCCAAAATCATAAAATTCCAACTGCCTTCACTCATGTCTTTTTTGCTAAAATCATACTGTGAAGAAAGATCTATAATAACGCAGATACAGCAGCTGATGACCAAACCAACCATATAATCCATAGCTAATTGATTCCTGTTGATATGAAATAATGGCTTTTCTGAATATATTATGCCTTTCTTACAGAATTCTTCTTCAGGATAAAGGATAAGTTTTACTCACAATTTTCTATCTCTCTTTACCTTCCCTCTCCAACTCCAGTCTTTCTTTTAGTCCATGTTGAAATATCAGAAAGCAAATCTAATGTAAACAAATATCTATTGAGACATCTGTGGTTTTGTATAACTAGCTGTTTTATGACTGTGACTCCCACCACCTGCCTTTCCCCATCTCCTTGATTGAAGACTACAGTGTACATGGTTGCATTTTCACTTGAAGGAATATTATTTCCCATGACACTGTACATTATTGTAGCATTGAGATAATGAGATGATATTGCCTGATAAAAATTACTTTCTACCTCTAGGCTAATTTTCACCCTCTTGGTCCCCTGGAAAATAGCTGAGGTTGTAGAAAGAAATTTTGCATATCTCATATGGCTTACATTGACAGAGAGGAAACATTGGAATGTACTTATTTTCTTTTTTCTTTTATTTTTTTACTGAGTTACAACTCAGGTCACCTGTTAATGGACTGTTGCCAATGTTAGCTCTGACTTAAAATATGTGAAGTAATTAAAGTAATTTCTTACCACTGACTTTTGCCAAAATTATTTGGAGAGAAGAGTCCTGTTCGTGCCTCTTACAATTTCCTTTCTGTTCCAATCCATCTACAAAGTGATACCAAATAAAGGATCTTGCCCATCTTTATTTACTTGAGAAACCCTACACAATACATGATTTCCATAGAGTAATTTCAATAACCGAACATGGATTGGTTTCCATGTATAAAGTCTCATGGACATTTTTGCCACCTTTAAGGCCTGCCGTGTCACAAGAATGTTGGGCCTAGGCTTGTAGGTTTTCCTTGCAGGGCTGTGTTTCAGTATTATGTCCCAATACCTGCAGATGTAAAGTAAAACTGATGTTGTCAATGAACTCTTTCTTTTATAAAGTACTGCTTCCCTATTGAGGTATATCGCTCTTTCTTGGAAAATGCATTACCGTAGAGCTAAATAAAAACATTTTGTATGTTATCTATTAAAAACGGTTATTAGCCAAATATGTTTCAGACACTCACAGTATCACTCTTTTTATAGCACTTCTAATTTGAACAATAAAATTCCACTATTCGGGCAGTTAAAAATATATGACTTTTCTCACAGAATGTATTCCACTTAATTCTTGGTATAATCAACTTTTCTTACTCAGACTTCCAAAAGATCTCTTTGGATGTTCTGTTCAAAGGTAAATGTCCTTGCTTCCACCACCAAGTTACCTGAGTAGAATGGACCCAAGAACATTGTTAAATATCTGTAAGGCAGATTGATTACATGTGTTCTGGACCTGCAGTGTGAATCAGGCCTGATAGTTTTTTTACTGCAAAACTCTTTTCTAGGTATGTTTTTCTTTTTTTGGCCTTCATATAATTAAAAACCAAGGCAAGTGATTGACAGTTATCCACAATTTGTCAGAAGAGAGATTCTCAAAGGAATTCTGGCTTCTTCAAAGGAAAAACATTTACAGTTTGCTGCAAAATGATTCATGGAGTTCTTTTAAATGAGCTGCTATGGAGTTCTTTAGGAAATATGATCTGTCCATGATCATCAAAAGCCACAGGCAAAAGCTCAGACAAAGGCTGGACAACTCCTTTGTGTTCTAGTTTTGGCATGAAGGTCATACCACATACATGAATCTTTTGACTGATGTACCATTGGCTGATGCTCCCTTTTTAGTACTTCAAACAGAATACAGTATCTGTATATCTATTTCATAAACTCAGGTGTCTGTTGAAGCTGTTAAAATCTGTGGCATATACTACACAGCCATTGCCTAGCGATGACCTTAGAAAAGCTTTATTTTAATCACAGGAAAAGCATTAATATTCTTCAGAAAATACTGTATTGTTATTGTTGCTTCATCTAATGAGGAGATGAGTCTTTGGCTTGATCTGTTAGATACAGCAGAAGTAGCTTCACTTCTCTAGGTAGAATAACCTGTCAGAGTAGTCATCTGAAGCTGAAAACTGCTACTCATGTATCAGTTGTCTGTACTAATCCAACTGAGAAAGGTAGAAATGAGACTAATCGTGTGTATTCCTCTTTTCGGACACTCAGACTTTGAGTTCTCCTGATAGTTATCACGGTCTAATAAAGATACAAATAGGTATGATGTCAAATAGCATTAATAGAAATATTATGAAATGTCCAAGCATTTTTTCTTCCAAACAACAAAAATAATCTTGCTGTTACCTCTTCTGGTGGCATCGGGAGCTTCCTGGTTGTCCTCACTGGGATAAAAATTGAAAATTTTTGTGAAGTATAATTAAAGAATGTTACTTTCAGAAAGCTTTGAAATTCCTAGTATCTGAATTATATCCAGAATGTGTTGTGGACAGCATAATACAATGATATTCATCATGCCATTGACTGGATTTTTGTGTCATCAAGGCAGGACCTCACTCTTAGAAATGGTTTGTCATATAATTTTCATGTATTTGCCACCAATGTCATTCTGCATTTCTTCTTTGTAGAAAGAATACATACACACGTGTCCTTGCACACTGCATTTCCAGTTTCACCTCCACAAAACACACTACAAAGGTAGCCCCACAAACATAGATTAAGAGAGGATATTAACAACTGTACTTTAAAGCAGGCTGTTCTCTTTCATTATGAGTCAATTGGGAAATTATAAGAATTGATTCATTGCAAACAGCTGTGTTTGTGAAGAAAAAAACCCAACAAAACAAAACTAGCTGTGCTGGCATATATCCACTGTACGTCACTAAAAGCATTAACATGTGCTAGTCACCAGATCTTAATTAGCTTTATGTTCCTAGTTTGAGCATGCCAGCATTTTCTGCAGCTTAGATTATTTTTCTTCACAATTTTGAAGTTATGTCTCAGCCCAATAAATCAATACAGAATGTGGAAATAAATATTAATCTTATAAATTTAATCAATAATACTAGTTGTTAATGTAGTTGGTAGTGATAAATTGTTGAAAGAACCAAAATGCTTGCATTTATCATTTTTCAGTCCTTAGTTAAGAGATATAGATAATTAATATTTCACAAATCAAGCTTTTCTTTCCAGTCTTGCTAGCAATTTGCATTTGATAGACGTTAATTTAAAATGTAAAGGTAAGGCAGCAAAGAAACAAGGATATGACCCCAGCGTGAGATACAGCATCATATGGAGGTTATTCCAGTTGTGCAGACACTGGGAGTAAGCAGACATTTCAACCTTACTCTGAACCTGGTTGGATATTTTTAACCAATTAATTTAGAGAGAGGATTAACTAGAAATAGCTGTGCTATTTAGACTCATATGAATTGTAAGTGACCTCTGAAGAGCAGAGAGCCCAAAACCTTATTCAAAGAAGGTCAAACTTCAGGGTGCTCATGGACCTCTTCAGTCAAATTATTTAAGAGTCATAAAATTAATTTGGAAAGAAAAAAAAAGTATTTTTATGCACACAGCTTTATTAGGTAAAATTTGGTATTCCTTCTGAAATTGTCTGGTTTCTTTATTATTGTTAGAAGAGCAAATTATAAGCATTAGCTTGTTAGATTTTGTTTATATTTTTTATTTAAAAATTGAAAAATAAATACCTCAGCAAAACTCTGCTATTTTGTATAAAAATAGCTTGTATTTTGCCATCTTAATTTAAATAGAACCACATTTCTTGTTTTCCAGTTCGTTTTTCTGCCATCTTGAGAATTGCCAATTAAAACCACCACCAAAAACCAAAGAAAACTTGTATTTCAAAAGCAGCAATAAGCACTGCACTTTATGTATCATAAAGAAGATGCAATTACACACATTCTTTGCTTCCATTTGTGAAGAATGGTAAATTAAGTATAATGAAAAGTGAATACTTTTCAGTACCATGAGTATGGTTTTTGAACATAGATTGTTCTGAGCAGTCCTATCCAGCACAGTGTGTGCTTTGAAGTGTTGGGTTTTATTTTAGTATAGGAAATAATGTACACATAGGAAAACTATCCTGATTGATATTAATCACAGGAGCTGTGTGAAAGGGGAACAAACCTTGGAAGAATTTTTATAAGCTTGCCATTGTCTGCCACTTGAAGGTGTGGTAGTGGATGGATTGGTGTAATACATTCTTGTTAAAGGAAGCATAGAAAATAAAATAACTTCCATCTTCTATAATGAATAGTAGGCTAGCAGGTATTTGCTTATGCTAATTCACAGCATTGGTGACAGAATTAAGAGCCTGAAAAACTTCCAAAGCTAACTTCCAGGTCAGAGCCCCTTCCTGGCACTTAGGGGTCTCAAACTGGAATGACTTTTGATAGTTCCCTGGGGTAGGAGCAGGGGTGGAAAGCATCCTCTACTCAATCTCTACTGAGTTCACTCATGTGAGTGAAGAGCAGATTTTGTTCTGCCTGGTTTCAAAACATTTAAGAGCTATTTTAAATTTCTGTGTTTAAGCATGTGGTCTCTGCACAATGGTATATGTGTTGAACTTGTTGCTCTGTATTCGAGACATGTTCAGCTGCATCCTGTACTGTCAGAGCACAGGTCACTGGAGTCTGCCAATTAAAACACATCACTTGTGTTTACACACTGCACTGAAACGTTCTGGGATGAGACTCTGAAGTTTCTTCAGTCTTGAACTGTAAACTGTAAGGAATTATTATGCAGGGGAAGCAGGTAGATCACACTCCTGAATGCTCAGATATGCAAAGTTTTTTCATAAGACACAGTGCTCTTGCAGTTCCCTGTCACAGCTTTCTTAAAGCACACTACTGAACTATGAAGACAGACATTTTCTAGTTTTCCTTGAGTCGCCACTTTTTTTGCTTATTCTTGCTTCTTTACTATACTGTACAAATACGTCTTGAACATGCAAGCCCTCACTGCAGAAAGGCTTTAGAAAGTCTGCCACAGTTTCTTCTAGTTTTGAGGAAACTGTTCTTCTCCTTTGAGTTTTATGACCTGGTATTCAAGGTTCAGGAATTTGCTTGTTATTTTTCCTCGTTGTTTGACGTAAGTTAGCAGAATATTATTTTTTCTAGGAAAAGTACTTTGCCTTGGATAGGTTTCCCTGGAAAATAAACTTATGCTAGTATTTGGCAAAGTTGGAAGTAAAATGGCTTTGTTCTGAGAACTTTTCATCCTCTGATATGAATAGAGATTTCTTTATTGGTTGCTATTTGGCAGAAACCAGGGGTCTCTCTTTCAGGAATACCGTCATTTTTCTTAGAAACTTAAAAGCTATTGAAAAAGTTATTTGAATTTGGTTTGGGGTTTCGTTTTTCTGGTTGGAGAGACTATTTTTTTCTTACATTGTTGTGAAAATAGTTGGCCAGATTTATCTCTGGCATTTCTCCACTGAGACCAAACTCTCTTTCCTCCCTCTATTCCTTCTAGCGCTTGTACAGAATTATATCTGACAATTTATGGTGCTATTTTCCCAGTTCAGGACGCTTAGGGCATATTTAAAATATTCTTTTTCCCACTTTAGCCAACCAGCACAAGGAAAGATAATATGCTAATTAGTAAAGCACCCTACTTCCTCACAGATTTTGTGACAGGATGATGGAGTTGAGAAGTGCTCCTTTCTGGGACTCTATTAGTATTTAGATGAGTCTGCTACTGCTGAGAACTTTAACTGTTTCTTACTAAATCACAATAATCAGTAGGGCCAAAATGGTGGGGAGGAAAGTTAAATAGCTGTATGGCTTTTTTACAACAAGTACAGTTGCATTTGTAACATTTCATTTCATAACAATAGTACTTTTTTGTTGTCATTTTTAGTAAGTGTAAGAAACATAGTGACGGTTTTGACTCCTTTAAAATAAATTGGAGATTTTGGGCTTCTGCATTCTTCATTATTTAGTCCTACTAGACAGATTTGTAAATTTGTCTGTGATTCAAGGAGTACACCAAATCCTCTTATTTCATTGTATTTGGAAGGAGCACGATTAGATTATTAACCATTAGCAAAGCAATTGCTATGCCCACAGTGTTACTTTATTTTAAATTCTTCCTATTCAAATTCCATGTGAGTCTATTCCATGCTAATCTATTGCATTAAAAACACACAGGAGAAAAAAGCGAGGGAAGCCAGCCAAGAAATATTGGGCCTGAATATTATCCTTTGAATCTAATTATTATTCAAGAGTGGCATAAAGTATGATTGTAAAACTTTGCATGCTAGCTCTAACATTTTATCCTAGCTAGTTAGTATTCTATGTGACAGTTCAAATTTTTCTTTACCTCAAGGAGGGGGGACATCAGTTTCTTTTTTTAGACATAGTCACATATCTCAGCAGCCATGACAACTCACCTGCAAAACTGTTTCCTTTCCACAGAAATGGTCTGGTCCCCCTCCACGGAAAGTATAACTGACTCATAAACCACAAATGCCAAAATCATTGCTGCAATGCACTGCTAATCATCATCTTTCTTCTCTACTGATACTACAGAAACAAGAGTGGTGGAGAAAAGTTTGCCACTTTAGTAAAAATAGAGGAAAAAAACTACTCTGTAGTAGGCCCAAGAATATTTGATAATATTTGACCAGAAAGATTCAACTTTACGTTGTTCAAAGAATTATAGGCTTCTGCACATAAACAGGACAGCCACACAGTTGTGTTTACCTGATGATAATTTTAAATCTTTTGATTAAGAAAAAGTGATAACTGGCTTTTAAAAAATGATTCATAAATGTCTGCAAAGTTTTCCTTATATCATGTGGATCAGTGATCAAATCTCCCGTAAAAAGTTGTGTGTGCCAACTCTGTGCCCTCAAAGTGTTCAATTTATACAGTAAAAGTTCATTTCTTTGTTCACTCTCTCATACTACTTGGCTTCTAGTCGTCTGGGAGATTTCCTTGATCACTGTTAGCTCATAATACTTAGCCCTTTTATAATTTTAGTGATTGCATGCATTGGTGTGGTTTTCTCTCTACTTAGAAAATCCTCCCCTTCTTGAACTGTAGCTTTTGCTTGTTACCCCTGTTCAAAACTACCCCTGTTCAGAACTACCCCTGTTCAAAACAAGACTGATTATCTTGCCTCTAATGACCATTTTCAAGACACTGCCCAATAATTTTCTTTGATTCTTTTAATACTATTATTTGATTGCAAAGGAAATTTGATTACTCCCAAACTACTACAAAACATCAGTTTTAAGAAAATTGTTATTAATTTTTCTCAGCTCTTCAAAGCTGTTGTCTTGCAAAACAATTACTGTTACATAACTGGACCAAAAAGTACCTTTGGGGAGATTACAAGGTAAAATATCTGAACTGCTGTGTCCCATATTTTCCATTATGAAAAGCGTGAGGAGTCTGCAGCAGATAACAATATCAAGGGTAGAACTGTATTTTACCTGAGGGGGGAAAAGTGGGATTTAACCACAGATAAAAAGTTTGAACTGTGGTATTTCATGCATCTCTCCCTTTCAAAAAATCAGAAGATCAGACTCCCTACACTCTCTCCCTAGCCCTCCTCATGTGGCTGAGTCAGTATACAAAGTTAAACAAAAATATTTGTCTGAATAAGTATACATAGAGCTAAACAAAAAGAACTGACTTCCTTTGAGGAGGTGTTATAAAATCAAACATGAAGTAGCAAGAAAATAAAAATCTCCCTCTAGCACAATCCAAAGTTGACATGAGATTATGAAAATACTCATGTATTTAGTCAAAGACTTTTACTCTGGTAATAAAGCGGCTTTCTTGGTCCATGTCAAAAGTTGAGATTGAAATGGTATTTACTTGTACCCATAGTTTATTAGATGAATGGGCAAAAATAAATGTATATAAATAGAAGTCCAAAGAAACACATTCTGCCTGTGTTTTGCTTTGGTTTGCGTTTTTGGTTTTTTGGTTTTTTTTCTGGCAGGTATAGGGAATTCTTTTATGGTTGTTGGCAATACTGTAAGACATAGGTGATAAAACTAAATATGGAAAAGTGCTGCAAGTACAAAAAAATAAAATTGGAAGTTGTTTCTGTGATATTATGCTTCCAGTAGGGTAATCTTCCACCTGAGCTAATTTGAAAGCTTTATTCTCATTGCACAGCTTTTTAAAATGAATTACATACACACACACACACACAAAATTGTCTAGGTGTTTGTTGTTGTGAACAAACAGATGTGTGAACTTATTTAAAATTGCTTCATGCTAGAGGAAATTAATAAAAGCATTGGTGATGATATGGACAAAAAGTGCAAAAGAATGAGAGGAATAAAAACTGTCAGGAAAATTTGTTCATGTAAGGTTCTTCTTACCTTTTCAACTAGATATTTCAAAACATTTGACTGTTCTGACGTTTTGTCTGTTCTTACTTGGCAGAATTACTTTCTAAATGTTACTCATTGGCTGCACATCACTCAGCTCTTTCCACCTCGTTGCTGAAGAAGTACACTTGGCTATTAGGGGCCTTGGAAGAGACAGGGGAAGGATTCTTCACTTGTGCAAGTGCTTTTCTCAGTGACAGCAGCACAGGGAAGCAGTTCCCATGACAAATGTGAGCACCACTGCTGAGCAAAATGTTCCCACAGCTGTATCCTGCTTCCAACACAACACGTGCACCTCGGTGTGCAAACGGCCTGTCCCAGAGTGAACCAGCTCTCTGCACTTTTGTATATAGAAACAGCTCAGAGGCCCTGCTTGCTTTCACTTTCCCTGACATCAGAGGAGCCTGATTTCGTAGCCAAGCTATGGCTTTGTTTGTTTGCCTTATTGTTATTTTGAATGTCCCGAATACCAGCTTTCGTAAAGGAGCACTTCAGAGTTCTTCCAATCCCCACTCCATGAATTCAGCTTTCTCATCCCTTAGTGCTGATGCTGACTGGCAGAGCAGCCTCCTGCCATCATGGTGTCTGAAGCTAGTCTTGGCAGGAGTTGTTACAAATTCTTAAGTGAAAATGCAGCATGTAAGTTTCTGAAGAAGCACTAAAGGCACACTGAAAAATGTCATGCATAGATTAAAAGGGAGTTGTGCTACCCCATGTAGCAACAAGTGGAACCCCACTGGGAATTGCCAACAAGAAACCATCAACAACATTATTGTGGAATCTACCATGATTGTTGCCTAAGCCTAAACATGAAACCTTTGAAAAAATAGGCTGGTGTTACAGAAATTATAAGACTATATTTATTATTAATATATTAATAGACTATTAATGACTATTAATTATAAATATCAGAAGAGAAAAAAGTTTATTTGATAAGCAGAACAAAGTTTCTCAGCTTCTTTAATCAGTCATGTTAGAAACTCAGCAATCTGTGAAATTTGTAAGTCTAGTTTGATGGAATTGGCATAAATTAATCAATGCTGGTGAGTTTTTTAAACATATTTTTAATATTTAAATTGTCTTGTTTATGATGTTGTCTTTCACATGAGGCAACTGGAAGAAATATAAATTACAAAGTGTAAAGAAATTGGAGGATAATTTTCAAACTAGGCTCAAGCTGTGCTGTGTAAAAGTTGAGAAGTGAGAGTACAAGTACTTGAAACATGGGTAGAGGATGCTGGAATGATGAATGTGGGTTTGAAGCGGCAGTTCATGTGTGTGTATGAAATTGTAAGTGCTTTCCAAGAAATATAATATGCCTTTCATTTTTCGCTAAATATTTCATCATTTCATGAATACTTGAGGGTGGAAGAGTATGAGGAAGCAGTGATGATTGTTTAGGTGTTTTTTAATACCAGTCTTCTGTGTCATTCAGCCAGCCAAATCTTTTCAGTGTGGTTTAGTTTCACTATCCATTAACGATGTCCCACTCACAGCTTATCTTTTTTCTGATGCTTCAGAGGATCAAAGAGTGGTTTGTGTTGGCAGTTAAATAGACACCGTGCAACACAGTGAGGGCATGAGAAGAGTGCGGCTACAAGTAGGCACAAGAAATAACACTAGGACACGTCTAGCCATCATTTTGTGGTTATAATCGCTAATTTATCACGAAAGGTGCACTAAAAAACGAAACTTCCAACATTGGCTCTATGGGAGGCTCCATCATCATTGTTGAAGTAGCAATATTTTTCTGAGGAAGTCTGTAGTCTATCAGTTAGAGTGTAATTGAATCAATAAGAATTACCCTTTATTTGTCTTGAGAAGAGACTTTGTCTGTCTTTATAGCTGAACAATGAATAGTTTTTTTGGTTTTTTTTTACAATTACTGGGAATAGCAGAAGTGGTGTCTTATATGTATTTGAATTGAACAAGCTTGTGGGACTATAAGCAGACCATCTACCTACTGTAGCTGTTGTAACTGTTTCTCCTTGACTGTGGAAAGTGTCTCTTTGGCTCAGGAGGCCTGAATCATTCACCATTCTCCTAACATCAAGCTTTAGGTTAAATCTCTAATAGGCATTAGTCATAGAAATACTATGGGTATGGGTTTAGAAGAGTAGTGAGGAACAGTGGTGGTATTTATAGAATGGTTTGGGTTGGAAAGGACTTCAGGGATCATCTAATTGCAACTCCCCACTTCCACTAGACCACGTTGCTCAGAGTCCCATTCAACCTGGACTTCAACTCTTCCAAGAATGGGAGAGCTACACCTTTTCTGGTCAACCTGTGCCATTGTTTCTCCACCTTCATAGCAAGGAGTTTCTTCCTAATTTCTAGTCTAAACCTGCTCTTTTTCAATTTGAAACTATTCCCATATGTCCTGTCACTACAGGCCATCGTAAGAAGTCCCTCTCTAGCTCTCTTACAGGTCCCCTTTAGATACTAGAAAGATAAGTAACGGGTAAAAGAAAAGTGTTTCTAATACTTTATTTGAAAACCTTCTGGAGACATTGAGAGATCATTCTAGAAGTAACAGGGTCATTGCAGCACTGCTATATTAATATCAGCCAGTTTGTATGTTTTGCATTCGTTCTTAAACAATGGTGATGGTGGTGGACTTGCCGCAGTGCAGCAAGAACAGGGGTGAACATCAGTTGCCTCTCAGTTCTCTGACAGAATAAATAAGCTCCATTTTGAGGTTTTCTAATCCCATTCAGGATTCAAATATTTCTATGGAGAATGCTTCCAGTTGGCAGCAGTGTCTACTGATGCTGATATTGTTAATAATGCTGTTGATGGTTAAAAAGATATGTGTGCTAAAAAATGTGTGCTCCCAGAGGTCATGGAGCTGAAAAATTTCAGAAAATGTATATTTGGGTGAACTTTTAATGTCAATCAAAACCATGTGCCTTTCAAACCCTTACATGTGGGGTGTTCAGGACGTTCAGATCTGATAAATTGTATTATCTTTTGAGGACTTGCATTTAGAGGATGTACTGTAGAAGTAAAAGTAGAAAGCACGGATTATAGTTACTTCCAGCTCTGCTGGTCCTTGTTTTAATAAATAATCAGTCCTCTGAACGCTTAAAAATACATTGAGAAATTAATTGATGGCTTGAAGAAACAGTTAAAAAACTTTTAAAAGGGACCCTTTTTTATGCAAGGATGTGGTGGATTTTTGTTCCACCACAAAAAATAGAACCTGGACAGTATTGTCAGCCATCTTCAATCTTGTCTAAGATGCAGTTCAACGGCTACAGAAAAGTAAAATACTTTTCTTCTTCTTTTTTTAATATTTTTCCTCTCAAATCAGCAACATTACTCTGATCCCCAGGGTTACTATTCTCACTAATATGCTGGTGTAAGAACAAATTTGGTAACATACAAGGATGGAGAAGTTAATAGTCTGTCCTGCACAAAGGGAGAGAAATAACTCTGGCTTTGAAGCATCCATTCCCCTAGAGGAACAATCTTTTATATGGCTCATAAAAAGAGAGTAGTACCATCCAAACAGTGCTACTGGTCTTATGGAGTTTTAAGGGGTTTCTGAAGCAGAGGCAGAAAAACAGGGACAATTCAGAAATGGCAATTTTGAAGCAGCAACTCTTGATATAAAGAAGTTGGAGGAGAAGGCTTGGGCTGAACTTGATCTTACTGTAAATATCTTTGGTCAGGCATCCAAACCTCAGGAAAGAACTGAGGCCTGACTTACCTTAGCATGTTGACAAGGTTTCAAAAAGGAAGTGAAAAGTAATTGCTCACAGATGGCACAGTGATCTGTGATAATTGGAATTGTAGTACCTGCTTCAGGGAAAAAAAATTCTCAACTCTCTTTAAATGTTAGGTTTCTGATAATTCACAGGGAACTAAATGCTTCCCAGAAACAAGCTACAGATTTTTTAAAGTCTCAAATTCGAGTTAAATTCCATACTTCCACATCACACTTCTTGTGGTTGTTGACTTAAAACTGTTAAATGTTTTAATTAAGCCCTTGAAAACAATACCACATTCTAATGCAACTCCAAGACCTCCTTCTGCACTTACTTCAACGGGGAAGGGGAAAGAAGCCATGGGGATACTCTGGAAATAAGGCTTTCCTTTCTTCCTGAAGAGGAAAATTCTGCTGTTTTTAACCTAGGCCACTCAAAGTGGCCTGTTTGCGTGGCATAACATTGGTGGCTGGGGGTGGTCAGACCTTGGAAGGCTGCTCTGAGTGACTCTTCAGGAAGCTGCTTTTGGAGACGGTGATGGTCCGTGGTCATGAAAGGAAACATTCAGGGCTACAACTCCTTGGCACTTTTGCCTTGCTGCCTCTCTGGCCAGCAGCCTGGCAGTTCTGGGCCATGGCATCCAAATCTGCTGGCTTTCAAAGCAACAGATACTGCACAAAGTGTAGATGGTGCTGGCTGGCTGTCCTGTGATGTATGAAGTAAGAGCTTTGACATAAAATTGCTATAGGACTAGTGATTTATAGCTGTAAGCACTTAGTCATGCCCAAAGCATTTTGTGAATTAGGTGGAAAGAATAAACAACTTGCATTTTGCAGAGTGGGCAGAACTGCTTCAACAACAAATGGCTTCAGAGCTTATTAAGAGAGAAAACTGCAACTCATAGGGACAGGCGAGTGGAGACAAGAGTAAGTGGGAAATAATGTCTCTGTCTATCTTTAAACAAAATAAAGTCATAGTGGGAGTAAAAATTAGTAAATAAATAAAATGCCATGAGAAGGGTCAGACTTCTCATAAGTAACACCCACAAATCATGTGTTTGACCTCTTCTGCATATCTGAATTCATGAATAAAATGCTGTATTTCAAAAGTACTAGGATAAAAAAACCCCAAACAACTAATAAAGCATAGTTTAAATCTCGTAGTTTAAAACTTTGGACTGGAGGGAGACAAATTTATCCTTCCAACTTTTAATATGCTTCCTCCCCTCATTATTTCCTTCTCAACATATGATGGCAAATGCAGAATGAATACATTCAGCTTTTAAAAAACACAGCTCAATCAATCCTGTGTAGAACCACTTACTGCTGTGTGTAAACAGGAAAACGTCTTCTGATAGGCATTTAGGAAATCATCCTGAAGTAGAGAGCCTACACAAAATCTAAATATTTCATCTGATCTCTGACTGATGGGCAAGACCTCACCCAGACCACTTTTTAATCTGTTTTGATTCTCTTTCCTCCAGATTATATTTTAGACCAGCATCTCCTTGATAGTTATTGGTCTGTCAGCATGGACCTTATATATATTTTCAAGGGCTTTGCAGTTCATTGGTTTTAAAACTCATGTCAGTCCAAAATGTGACTCAATATAGTTGAGCTTTTGGCTTTCCACTGTCCTGCTGCTAATCTCAACATTTTTTCTTGCAGCCTCCTAGGTTCAGTTGGCATCAAGGAGTTAAGGTCTACACTCAGCCTGGGTAGAAAAAGGAATTTTGTCAGAAATACATATTTGTTTTAATAAGCTGCTTTAATGCTTTGCTAGATGCGTGCCCTTTTAAAATTAATGAATTAGCATCAATTTTCATTCTGTGATAATTTTATTTAGGGCTTTCTTATTTCTCTGAAGTGTTGAAATCAGTCTGCTTTTCCGAAAAGTGTCATTTTATAAAATAGTACACTAGAACAAGAATAATTTACTGTAGATATGTGCATATTTGTACTTTACAGTAACTTTTATTATCTGCATTCATCGATGAAGTCATTAATGTTTGAGGATATCACTGAGGAATCCCTTAGGAATTTCACACATTCAGAATTAAATAATCACTGCCATTTCTTTAGTTCCTAATTTAGTGTACGTTCCAGCTTTTTAATAGCACCTAGTATTTGTGCCAGGGACTGAACAGAAATTCTAGGGGATCTAGAAAAAAATTTCTGCCTTGGCAATGTTGCTTCTTATATTTTCTATCCCTCTGCTAGGGAGGAAAGAATTGTCTGTTTTTATAGTAAGGCAATTTTCCAAACCATTTCTAGTTCAATGAACAGGCCACTGTTGAAATTTCAGCCTTAAAGATTCTTTATATACAAAAGCTACCATAATTTATGTTCTGGCGTGCAAGGTGCTGTCCAGAGCCTCCTACTAATCACTGCTAATTTGGTCAGTGTACAAGCAGTAGGAGATACTATTTCAAAAAAGGATGTGACATACAAGTCAGAAAGAGAGGAGACTGATAGACGAGCTATCTTCCTCACTTTTAAAAAGAGCTGGCATTTGGTTGCTGCAAAATGTGGTGCAACTATGTTCTGTTTCACTCCCTACTACTCCTAGGTTTTCAGTTGTTTGCCCTTTGTCTGCCTGTGCCAGTGGATTCAGCAGGGTGGTGCACCCAATTAAAAACCACCACCAAGACGCTGAGGCAATTCCTGGCTCAGGGCAGGGAATGCAAAACCTCAACTCTGTAGACCAGGGGCTACAAAACAGGAAAGAGCTTTAATGTAAAGTACAAACAATATAATAAATCCAAATGCAATGCTGCTCAGTGGTATTCCTCACTATCCCTTACTGGCTTTCTAGTTATCTGGAAACCTCCTTCTGCAGTAACTGACAAGAAGGAATTTTGCCAGTGGCATTGGTAGGAGACAATTTGCTTCCTTTCTGGTGTGGAAATCAGTCCAACAGTATTTTGAGTTTTGTGTAGTGCTTTGTCCTGAAAATGCCCTTGAGCATTTCACAAACTATGAATGCAGTCGCAGTTCTGCCACAGGCCTTGGGCAAAGCACAGCCCCTTGTGTCTGTTAACTCCAACACAGCTCAAGCTGAGAGTTACAAACTGTTGCTTAGGTTCCTTCTAGCACCCAATAAACACTGCCTGGGAAAGACTGGATGCCTTGAGAGATTTAGGAACCAAAATGGTCAACAGACAGTCACCTGTTAGGTCTAATAGGATTATGCAATGCACTGCTGTGTTACAACTTAAAACCTATCCCCTCCACCCATACAACTCCACAAAGACAAAAGAGAATTGCAGCCCACAATGTCTTCTTTTTCAAGGCAGGTTGCCTGCAGCCTGCCGATGAAGAGAAAGTCAATGTTTCCTCTCAAGTGTAGGTTGGTATCTTTCGCAGTAGGGTAATGTCAGTAGCTAGAACACCAATCTAAGACAGAGGAGACAGCAGCTGATTCTTGTCTTTGCCTGACTGGTGAAGGCACCTACATCTTGCAAAAGTGAGCGTTCCATATGGCTATTGACTAGTGAGAGCTCCGTATGGCTGGTGCTTTCTTTTTCCTGAAGCTGTTCCACTTAAGAGGAATATGTTGCAGATTCGCTGGCCCAGTGAGGGGAAACATGATACTTAACATAATTTTTGGATGCTTTTGAGACAAAAGGAAAGGACTGGGTGTAAGTTACTGCTTTGCAGAGGGTTTGCATTTGACATAAACCAGCTATGAAGTATGTGCTGACTTTGGAGCAGGACCTGGAACTTGGTACATTGTCTTGCCTAATTTATTGTCATCATTACCTAGAGAAACAAAATTCTAGTTTTTCTCCACAGGCAGCATTAAAATTGGTGTTCTCTGCAGTGGGTTATGTATTTGGGGGTCTTCTGAGAATTAGCATTTTCGGGCAGATGGGTCTGGTGGAGATCATGGATTAAGAACTACAGTTTTGACATGATTAATGTTTAGGCATGAAATATCTCATTTGAATGTGTATCTCTAATTCAAATGTATCTCATTTGAATGTACTAAGCAAAAGAAGTTTGATCTTCTCACCTCAGAACTCAAACCTAGGTGTTTCAAGCCTCTGACCAATATTGAAGTATGAGGTCACTCTTCTTCTCATGCTGCTCCTATTCACTTTTGAAATGTTACTTCCCTATTAGGATTTGCAGATTTTTAGCTATTAGAGCAACATTAAACAGGAGGTAGGATATTGTATCTGTTTGCCTGAGCGATGCAAACATCATAGACACTCGTGTGAAAAGCATAGTGGGCTTTAAAATTGTTGCAATCCTAATTTATCCTTATATTCAAAAGGCACCACAAGAAAACAACATGACAAAAACTGCACGTGGACTCCGACCCCCTCACATCGTGTTGGGCAGTGATTTAACACTCACTCAGACCTTTCTACTGGGACAGACTATTTCCTGCTGCAGGAAAGAACCTCAGGAAACGGGAACCCTACAATTCCAGGCACAAAACAGTGGCCTTGGTTCCCTTTGTGCTTTCACAGAAGGTCCCATTAACATTAATCAGGGATAGGGACAAAGCAGCTATGAAACAGTTCCGCAAAATGCTTCTCTTTGTTGGTTTTGATGCCTGCTTTGGAGGCTTTTTCTGGTGGATTTTTTGATGGTCACGAGGTTTTCCTGTAGGAGAGGAAACTATAAGCTATTGCCAAAGGAAAGGGAAGGGATGATAGTGCTTGTAGATCAATTTGGAACATGAGTATCTGCAAATCAGTCACTGAACCGCACAAAGAGGGGGTGGGCTCATGCGCCCATAGCTAAGGGATTTGGCTGATTGTGGGCAGTCCCAGTCTCTTCTTCCAGGACTGCCTTTTTCCTACAGTTTTAAGATACTTGGGAGGCAGGACAGCAGCTTAAAGAGTGCTGTACTTCTCTCCTGGCCCTGGGATCATTATAAAACTCTGCACAGGGACATGGTACCCCTGAAACAGGGAAGTATGCATTCCTCTCTTACCCACACTTTGCCAGGCTAGGTGCTTTTCTAGGATCCCAGAAGTTTTCTTTGCTTCTCTAATTTCTATATAAGGCTACTGTTTTAAACCTGACAGCTAATACTATTTATTTCCTTCAGCAGCTGATTCTTCAAAAGTGAGCCTTGCTCACCTGCTTGAGAAAAACATAGCTTTGTAAGCATCTACTCACATGAAATTTAATCCTGAGGAAATCCAGCCATCTGCCCAAGATCTAGCTCAAGCCTTAAAGCTACTAAGAGATGCAGGATTTCAGACAGATCTTGGGTCTGGTGTTTTTTGCTAATTCTGTCTAGAAAGTTCCACCTGCATCTTGATGTGAGGAGGTTATCATTCTGACTGCACATCATTTATAAGGGTCCCACTACTCAAGCAGGAGCTTGGTGTATATTTTGGAGGGGCAGGCATTTAAGCTTGAGATGTTTTATTTACATATCCTTATGTCCCTTATTTGATCTACCCCCCAAATTGATATATCTGTTTAGAGCAGGTAAATAGGAGACAGAACTTCTGCCAAATGATTTCACGTGTGACTCTCAGAACATGTGACATAAATCCTTTCAGTACCTCAGTCTGTCATCTGCTTTCTTGGATGCCCTGCTATTATCACACATAGCTTCCATTTTGAATTTTTCAGTCTGAATTGAAAGTTTTTTTAGAAAGAGACCATCTTTTTCTGTGTTTCACACTTGATACACAGTGAATGTCTATCCTCAGATCTTAACTAGTAGCAGTGCTAATTGTCCACAGGCATATCCTGAGGGCATAAATGCCACTGAGGTTCAGATCATTTGCCTCTGAAATTTTCTTTAATAGTAACAGAAAGCACTCTACCTTTTGGAGGAACAAATTCACTTTCTAGGATCACTGCTAAAAAATATGTGCCAGAGGATAAATAGTTGGAAATTCATGTTGCCAACAGTCTTACTAAGCTGCTGGTCCCTGCTCTGGTTAACCCATGCAAATGCAGCAGAGCACGCTGCAGTTCCAGTGCCTTTCCTTGATGGCTTGTCATTTTCTGTAGCAAGTCAGCCTGGCTGCTTTGCCTTCTCTGCAGTCTTAGCTGAAGGAGCTGTTGATGCATCACCGGTGATAACCTCAGCACCATTCTAGGGAAGAGCTGTCAAGATTTTGTTTTCACCTTCTTCTGACTAACTGCAACTTCAGGGCATTTTACAGAACTTTCATGTTTATTTTCCTGATTAGCATCAGGGTTCACAGTGAGTCATTCACCAGTGCTGCCACTTAATAAGCTTTTCCTGGGTCTGTCTTAATGTTAGTCAGAAAAGCATGAGTGCAGTGCAGCTAGTCACCTTATCTGAAAAATGATCACCTTTATTATTTGAATAAAGGATTAGTTTTGATTTGTCTGTGCAAAATGAATATCTGCAGTACAGAGTCTGTGGCATTTTGAAGTGATAAAATTTTACTACTTTTTTTTTCCTGGTCAGCTTGCATGGTTTCACCCCGTTTTAAAAAAAGAAAAAAACCCCATAGAATAGCCATCTGAAATTGAATAATAGAAATGACCTACTGTGCTGTCTTTATGGTAAAGATATTAACTGTTTAGTCTTTCCTATTCTCCAGTGTTTTCCAGACTTAACATCTTACTGCAGCTTTGCTTTATTTTCCCACTGTGTTCCAAATAACTTTGTGAAGTGCGCTGGGGGATTAATTCTTCATGCTTCTCAAATACTCTAATTTTGTCTTGAATACTCCCATGTTTTCAGGCTAATGAATCCCTTTTCCATTGATCTCTTTATTCTTTTTCTAATTTCTACTGTCAGTGCTGAAAATGTGTTTTTCTCTGAATAGGATTTGAGGCACAGAGTTGAAGCAGAATATGAGTGTAAATCTTTTGACAGTGTTTCTACTTCCTTGAACACAGATTTTTTTAGGTAAGGAACGATAGACTAAAACCCTACATTGTGCCTAATATGCACAAGTGCCATGTAAACTGACCTGTAGCTGTCATGTAAGGTTTCAACATATTCTTGATTGGCCTTAGATAATAATAAAGTGCAACTAGATGCCAGTTATGGCAAAACTGAACAGTTACACAGAAAACCAAAATAGTGTCATATAGTGCAAACAAGTGAAAAAGTATTAAAAATAGCATAAGAAAGACTACAAAGCTGTTGAGATGTGAATTAGATATTCAAAGACATGAAAGTTATGTGTCTACTGTGCAAATTTTAGAGGCTAAAACACATCCTCATCCAAGAGTACCTGCTGGCAGACAATTATTTCTCATTATCCATGTGTATTTTCTGAAGCCCATAAGACAAGTTACAAGAACTTAATGAGCAAGATAATTTTGATAAAAAATTTTAAATGAAAGCCTCAGTTAAATACAAAAGGATTAAACCTGCTCCTTTTGTCCTATAAAAAAACGGTATCTTATGGTTTTGCTGCCAAAGAATGAAGTGTTCTGCAGTTAAGCTGACACAAATTTATTTTGCAAGCCTTAGTTCCTGCTTCAGATTTCTTAAAAGGAAAACCTCAATTTAACAACAATTAGAATAAAGTGTTAATGGAAGAAGGTGAGCGTGTAAGAGAACAAACAGCAGCTTACTCAAGCTTAAGCTGTCTTTAACAAGCAAATGAGAAAGATGGGGTATGTGTTCTGTGCAGCTGGGCTTCGCCTGTAATTTGTCTGCCTTTTTTCACTTAGGCTGAATATTAATAATGTTAGCTATGTAATTCGCCATAAAATAATAAACTTGGAATCGGAGCCTGAGATATTATTAGCAATGCCTTACTTTTTCTTTCTGTTAATGTTTCCCAGACTCTCCCCTGCCTACATCCTCGTTAGTCAAAACTGCAAGAAAATTAATGGCAACTTGCATTTTGTGAATTTGTAGTTCCATGCACTTTCCTGCACAACTCTATTTGCTTCCTTCAGAATTCTCAAAAGACTTCAGTACAAGTGAATCTGCCATTTCTCTATTTATTTAACATTGGTTTGCTGAGTTGTGGGTGGAATGAATGGTATCAAAATGTATAGCTTGTGGTGGCTGGAGTCATTTTCATAGTATTTTCCTGGTTTTATGGCACTTGTTTGTTTGTTTGTTTGTTTGTTTTGCTTGAAGCTAATGTGAATAGTCCTAAGCTCTTGAGTTATTTGCGAATAAGCAGATGTTAGATTTTTAGTATATTTAAAAATCATTTAGAGCTTTTTTAGGTTTTCATTACATTTCAGGAGTTGTATGCTTAGGAAGAAATTAAGGAGAGAGTGAGGAAATAACTACTCTATAGTTTCTGTTAACATTTCTTAGAGTGTAGATTTTCCTTTTCATAAGGGCCAGTGTAGAATGCAAACTGCAAAAGCACAAGACTAATTACTTACCTGCTGTGCCACAGCGAATTTCTAACCTAGGTATTCTTCACGGGATAGCTTGGAATAGCTAACAGAGTTGCCTGTCCTAAATGGATGGCAATGCTGCTCAGGACTTCACTCCTGAGGCAGCAGCAGTTCTCCACAGAGCATTTTTAAGCAAGCCAGAGTACAAGTTTCTGTTTTGACTCAGCAGCCCAAGAAGGAGTGAGCAAATGTGGGAGCTTCAGTAGCTACCTCGGACTGAAACAATGCTGTACATGAATCAGAGCTGTTAGAAGCACTGTTATTCTGGTAATGTATCAGAGAAACAAGGGATTAAATTACTGGGACAGATCTTTTCAGACAGCATTCCTGTTGGTGATTAGGCCTTCTTCGAAAATCTTCTGACCAACTCTACTTACCAGGAAGCAAAGTGTAGAAAAGGAAGTGTTGAAGAAGATGGATGGAGTTTATATTAATACCATCCTAATAATTTTTTTTCTATATTACATGCACTGGGACAATATATCAAGGGTTCAGAAAGGGAGGAAAAGGCCATGTAGACATGTAGACAGAACATTCTGGGTTTTGGGGTTTTTTTTGTCCAAAACACAGGAATTTAAAAGCGACAAATTTTAGGTAGTTGTGCTGAGTTATCAGGTCATCAGAGAAGAACAGTGAGGAGCTGGAGCAGGAAGAGAAGAATGAAGTGGAATCTCAAGAGGAATGAAAACATTATACATGTTGGACATCAATAGAAGTGAGCTGTTCAGCAGCAGGAATGGAGAGGACAAGCAGCTTTTAGTAGTGCAAATAATGAGGTAGGAGGGCTGTGCTGCAAGCCAGAGAGATCTGAGAAAGTGCCCTGTTTAGAGGAATGTGTGTTGGTACTCAGCTAAAAGCTCTTTGATTATTAGAAATGGTGCAGATCGTGTCTGGAGTTTTCACTTCTAGCTTCAAAGGACATTCTTCTTGGCACAGAGAAAAAAGAGGTTTATTTTCTAATCAAACCAAAATAGACTTTGTATTAAAAGAAACCACAATTTGCTTATTTACTAAAAAGACACACATAAATCTATTCAATTTGAAAATGGCGATAGCCTCCTGACTGTACAGTTACAGGCCACCTATTACTGTCTTAATTGCTGCTACCAGTCAGCTTAATTGGGAAATCAACTGTTGATTTACACGGCTGATATTCCTAATACACTTGCATAAATAAACACACACCCTTGAGGGATTTTTTTTAAAAAGATATCAGAAAAGCATCTAGCCATTTTGTCTGGTGGTTTTGATTAACTCTAAAAAAAGAAAATTACCCTTTCCAAACAAAAAGTGAAGTTGGACTAACTCATTAAAGAAAATTACTTCAGGGTGTAGGATTGACAAACACAGGAAGAACTTACATTTTCATAGTTCACCTAAACTGCTTTTTCACTGACCAACTGTTATTGTTTTTAGGCTTGTACATTGTCTCTATAGCCCTCACCTGCTTCTTCCAGTAATTTACAGCTACTCAGACAAAGCCACCCACTCAGCTAAGCAATCTGACCATGTGTTCCCTTCCAGAGGTTGTTTTTACTACCATTTGCATACTATCAATCAGACTTGCTTTAATAAAAGGGGGTTATCTCATACCACTTGTTCCTAAATTGTTGGAGTATGTCTGCAGGCTTGGAGGAAGGTGGACAGCACTTTTTTTAGTCCCAGTAGAGTGCAAATACAGATCATCATTCCTATTCCCATGTGCAAAAATAGTGTGCGCACGAGGAAGTGAAAACGACTGGTGAGAATGAAGATTAAACGTTTCTAGAGCCTGCATTTGAACTAGCTGCTCTTTTTTTGTGCATTTCTGAGAGAGTGTAAGTCAAAGTGCTAGACTGGGGACACGACGTGCTTCAGGACTTTTTTGTGTCTGTAGAGAATTAGACAGATTGTTCAAAAGACTGATGAAGTCTTGGTCAGAGAGGCTCAGTAGGAGGATTTACATGCTAATACAAAAGGGACAGTGTTGCTTGCTGTAGTCTCAGGGCAGAAAAAGCAAACTGGTCAATGAATTCACTGAATTTGTCTGGGATGTGTGAACATGGTAGTAACATGGGAGAATTTTGGGACTTGCAGATATATTTGAAATGTGTGTTGAAAGGAAAACAGTGCCCTTAGAAGCTTAGATCTCATTTACTTCACTTTAATTGCACACAATTATGTCACCCTCATGGAGGGTTTGATGGTAGTTCTAGATTACTACGTGAGGAAACTGGATTACAAGTTTCCACAGTAGGAATTCTGCTGCTGATGCTGGTATTTGTTCAAGTCCATCATTATTCAATTGAAGGGCTTGATGCTCCTGAAGAGAGACGAATTACTGCTTTGAAGAGCAGTGCTGGCAATGAAGAAAATATCAATGCTGCTGCTGGCTAATTATTTTCAAGTCATTGGTAGGACAGTGTTATTACTGCAGAGAGTGAAATACAGTGTTGAAGATGTTGTATTTACTGATGAGAAGCTCTCCATTCTGACAAAGAACTGGCTTGCTGGCAGGCAAACTTGTCCTGCTGCTAAAAGAAAATTGGTAGTGCAGAGAGATTGTTTTTGAGACCTTCAAGAGATCTAGAAAACATTTAAGAGATTTTCTCTAAGGCAAACTTGAGAAATAAAACCACAATAAAGAAGCCTGCTCCAATAAATAAAACAATAAACATCCCTATTAAAACCCACTCTTGCAGGAGTTTTTTGAAAGGTGGAGTCCCTTGAACACCAGCGGATATTTTGGATGGTTTTAGGGTTTATTCTTATTCTATCAAATTTGAGTTTGATTTATTTTCAGGAACATTCATTCTATGAGGACTGCAATATAACGTTTTTGTCATTTTGCGAGAGGGGAGGACAAAAAAGGAAAATGAGAATACCAAAAAAATAATATTGCTGGTAATGTTTTAAGGGAGACATTGACAAAGGAGAAATAGAGCAGACAACAAAAAGGACAATAAGGATTAAAACGTTACATGATGAATGGCTTGCATGTTGAGAAAGTTTAAGGTAAAAGGAGGGGAAGTAACAGCAATTCAGAACAGTAGTGATAAGCTGGAGAACAGTCACCTTTGTAGAGGGTTTGTGGTCATGTTGTGTAGTGGATTTTAACAGATTCTTTTTCTCCTAACACACACTGAAACTTTTTGTTTCTGGTCTTAAGCATGTGGCTGTGCCTGCCTGTGGGTTTTTTTTTTTTTTTGCTGAGCTTTCTGGGTTTACTGAAGCATACAGTAAAGAAACTTTCAAGGAAGCCCACACATAGATCAGTATTTATTGTTATAACTCAGGAAAACTGAAGCACATGAAGAAAGGAGATGTTTTGCAAAACACCTTGTAAAAGTGATTCTTCTGACTTACACATTATTTGCTGACTGTCTCACTTCAACAAGAATTTGCAGAGTGGCATACTTTGACTAAACCACTACGCATTTATTCGAGGTGTTGAATTTGTGATAATACCATGGCATCCAAATGTATCCAAGAGGAACACCTTACCAGTACAAAACCCCATAATTGCCCTTTGTTGAATTTTCATTACTTTCCTCATTCTTCATGCTTCACAGAATTTGAGCTGGCTTTAATATCTAAACATATCTTTAAACATAATCAAACTTATCCTGGTATAAAGGAAGTGCCAGAGAACGATAAATAACTGTGGTTTCCTTGGCTGACTCAGTGCAGTACTCCTTTTTGCTTTGAATGTGAGCATGGAAAGGAATTGTAAACCTCCCTCAGGTATGAGGAAAAAATGGTTTGTCCATGACAGCATGGGCAGGTTGAGTATCTTTTGCTATTTTCCTAAGACCTGTATGTTCAGCAGCTATTTCATTGCTGAACCAGATTACATTTATTATACTAACCCACACAACCAGGATGTTTTCTAGCAAGCCAAAATGTCTCTGTGATGTGGCTTGTTGCCCTTATTTAATTTAATATTTAAAATAGAAATGAAACATTTATTTCCATGTATTTTTGCCATTTTTTATTGTCTTAAATGGTTGAAATTTAAAACTTAATGTATGCTTTTCTCCTTCATACTTTAATGCTTAAAATTTGAATTCATTTTATCAAGCTATGTTGGCTTTAATAATTACATGTATTGTATTATAGGATTCTCCATTGCCAAAGGCTAAGCTTCTAGATTGATAAATTGATAGACAAATAAATAGTGCACTTCTGGAATAAAATGTTATTCTGTGGCTCAGTTACATCACAGTGTTCAAAATCTGAATTAATTGAAAGAGCATAAATTTTACAATCCATTTTCCAGCCTGTGTTAAAATGGAAACTTTGCTTACCATTACTAGTGCATTGCTTTTCTTACCATTATTTTCTTAAATGGAGTAATAAAAGTAGCAGAAATTGCTTCACAAATGATCCAATAAACTGTTTATAGATTATAATTATTTTTTATTTCTTGTGGGTCTTGGATCTAAGATTGACAAAGTAATAAGTATATGTGGTTTCCTGTCATCACAGCATCTATCTTGTTTACATCAGGTGGATGGTTTCTGTCCTCTAGCTTGCAGGCATGGTGTTTATGAGATGTTCCAGTGCTGGTCACAGAAACAGGGAAATGCCTGTTTGTTGCTATTAGTGGGTCCATCCACTTTGTTGCTATTACTGGGTCCATTAAATACTCATGATTGCTGTACTGAGCTGTAAATTTACTGTGAGTTTCAGTCACCAGAGGGCACTTGAATGGTTTTCACAAGGTTTCACTTCCATCTAGCAATTGACAAAAATACAGACCAAGCTCTCTGTGGGTGGTGCAGACTGGGCATATAACTGTAGCCTGTGATGCACCAGGCTTTACATAAAAAGGAGAAAAGGAAGACACTAGTGATGAGAAGTTAGTAGAAAGCAAAATCTTTAAGAATGTATCAGGAAGGCACTGTTTTCCTAGCTAAAAATGATGGAGCGACATTCATTTTTTTAAATTAAAAATAAGAGTCAGATTTACAAGAAAGTAGAGATAGGTTTTGCAATATATCTCCACTTGAGGATTTTTAGTTTCTTGACAGTCTACCTGTAAAGCTCATACCGTGTTTCCTCTGAAATGCCTTTAATAGCACAAGGTTCTTGTTATGGAAGCCTTCTTAAATTGATTGAAGATTTTTTTTCTTTTTGAGCTAATTCCTGCTGAGAAATTTAATTAAGATCTTGAAGGTGATGTATACTTTGGTTTAAGTTAAAAGACATGTTTACTTCTTCTTTTTCCCTGATAATTATTCGTCCCTTTCAGAGCGATTTCAGTCACATACCTTTATGCCAAAAGACCCGGCCAAAGTCATGGTTCACTCACCTCTAATATTTTGCTCTTTATTAGAAATTAGGTTTTGGTTTCTCATTTATTTTAGTTTGCCAGAATGCAGGAAAATGAACCTTGTAACATTTGTGAGTTTATGGATTTCTTCAACAAACTGAAAAACAAGATCAGATTATAGCCTTTGAGGTCAGTTCTGTGCAAAAGGGGATCCGAAGTGCACTGTCTGAAAAATATCCGCTCCTGTCCATGTTTGTGATTCAGGTGTGTTCCAGAACGGTCTGTAATAGCAGTTAAGCATAATGAGGGCTCCAGACCACATCAAATATGACAGTCAGCTAGTGGGGCTTCCTGCCTCTCTTGCTGCAGGGTATAAGAGAGAAACATAACCACACTGCCTGTGCACGGCACAAAAGGCTGAGGGTTGGAATAAATTTTACTCCAGCCTGCATGCAACCAGTCAAGCTCATCATCCAGTAACCCACCAACCACAGAACTACTTAGGCTGGAGCAGACCTTAAGGATCATCAAATCCAACTGTAAATCTTCCCAGACACTAAAATTTTGGAGGTGCTACCTTTTTGCAACTCGTGGAAATCTGGAGCTCTCCTAACAAGCTGAAAACTAGTATTCTTTTTGGCTAGACTTGATATAGACAGACTTTTCAGTTTTGATAAAAAAGAGGCCTTGAGTTTCTTGGGTTCCCTTCCTAAAATAATTTGTTCTGTATTGACTCTGAGTCTAAGAACAGTCACAGACAATTAGTGCAATGCAAACAAGTAAGGGATATTACAAATTCATGAAATTTTCCCAGTTTCATACTTAACAAAAGATGGTGGCAAGACAGTTTTCTGGCAAAACCAGAATATCTAGATAAGGCTCTCCCCACATCTGTCGCTATTTGAAAGACCTCTGGGAAAGTGACCAATACTTTCTTTTTGAAGACCTTAGAAAGAGACTATCAGGTGAACATACTTTCAGTTATGCTCTATATAAATCAGTCATATGGCTTCAAGTTTTGTTGTACTTTTCCAATTATGCTTTCCACCTAACAGTCACTTTTTCCATTAGGGAAAAGCTAGATATTCCCTTTGGCAGCTCTGCCTAAATCATTTGGGATTCACATTTCTATTTTCCTAGTGTGACACATTCCGCTTCCAACATTGATACTGAAACTTGGTTTGCATCTCTAATTGCTCCCTTATTTATGCTGTAACCCCAGGATATAAAAGACGAGACAGGGAGCTGATAGAATGGAGATGAGTTGGAGTAACTCTACCAAATTTAGAGAGAACTCTTCTCAGTGATGTAAATGGACAATTTGTCCTTGACTGAAAAACCTCAGGATGCTACCCAGTGAATTTATTTGGACTGACAGCAGCGTAAATGAAATTAAAATATGGCTAGTTTTAGACTGTGGAATAATAAAGAATGCACTGGAGCCACTAGTTTTATAAATTTTACAAGGTGGGTTGTGCAGACAGGTAAACCATATGAGCTGTAACAGAACATGACAGCTTAGGGCCTCCTTAGGGCCTCAGACTTTTCCAAGTAATTCTTGGATTACTTTACTTTTCCTTGGAAAACATGTCTTTCTCTAGTGGGAACTGGATTCTTAATGATGCTTCCCAAATGAACTAATTAGTTGCATTAGTATGTGTTCAACAAATTAAAAAAAAAATCAATTTAAGGTAGTACCAAGGCTGAACTTGTTGATTTCTGCGTTTGCAATTTGCTGTTTCCAGAATACCACTAAGTTATCTTGGGGAAGCTCTACCTGATTAAAATCCATCTCTTTATTGATTTTCTTCAGCCATGGGATTAACTCTTAAGTCTTGAAATCAAGTCCCAGTTTGTGAATTTCTGTGTTGTAAGTCTTACTTGTCTAATTAATTTAGGCTTTACCACTGGCAGAGACTCATATCCCAAGTAAAAAGTAGGGAAAGATTTCAAGTTACATTTCTGGTCTTTGAATCTGAAATCTGTCCACAGAATTTGCTAAAGTACTTGAAACTTCAACAAAAAAGTATGTTTTATATTTTTACCTCACACCTCCATTTAATTTGGCTTGCTCATTATGGAGAAAGATTTTAATCAGAGAAGTTAGTGAACTGGCTAATCTGTCATTATTTTGCTTTTCATTACCCTCCAAGATCATTCCTGTGCAGCTCCAGTATATTTAACTAAAATGAGGATTTAGCATTCTAAGGCATCAGCTTGTAATGATTCATTATTTCTAATCTATTCAGTTCATACCAGATAATTTAAAAGTAAATCCTTTTAACTAGTTCCCTCCAGTGGTCCTTATGTGAGTATTGTGCTCAGAAGGACTTCTGGAATCACAATCCATTACAATATCTTGTGGAACTGGGATTTTGCCTGAAAAAGAAAAAGCAAATTAGTGCTGTTTAATGAGGTCTGCTCTAAGTTCATTGGCACGGAGTTCACAACAATATATAACATCACTGTCAGTCCCTATATTAACTGCATATTATGCCATTAAGTGTCCTGCTGTTTTTTATGTAATGGGAATTTGTGCCTCTGGATTGCCTTTATTCAAATATTACAATGAACTGATAGAAAATAGATGATGAAAGTTTGATTCTCAAAAAAAAAAAAAGTGAGTTCTAAACGTAGGATTCAACAGCAGGTTCCTAACATTTCCAAAATATTCATATATCTTTGGATTTGTGCAATTTAGGATGTAGGGGGAATTATCCAGCAAAACTCTAGAATGATAAAATTATAGGACAAAGTCATCCCAAGGTCAGACCTGTGCAATCAGAATGAATTTAGGGAGAATGTGTAGCTCTAGTTTTCCTTCCCTGGCCTGCAGTAGTAAAGTTGGATATTTCCAAGATATTCAGAGATGAAATTTATCTTCAAAAGAAAAAAAGGAAAATACAAGTTGTTTTTTTCTTTAAGATAGCATCATGGGAAGTTGTTTTGAGGTATTAAGTTTTTCTGAATATTGAACATTTTAAGCAGGTTCTGTAGCTAGCTGAAAGCCATTTTTAGTTAATGTTTCTTGTCATCAAATGTAGTAAATTGAGAAAGCTAGTTAGAGAAAGGCTAAATTCTGTGCCTGCTGGACACAGCAGATAGAATTGTTGCCTTCCCAAATGTCCTCTCGGCTCAGAGTTTGCCTAAATCCTCCAATTGTCTCTAACACAAGTAACATGCCTTCGTTTGGTGTCCTCTTTCTTGATGCCAGTGCCACTTATCAGAATAAAACCTGTAACTACGTTGGATTTAATCAATATAGTTTAAGTTCATAAAAGACAAGTTTTTTGGTTTGGGGTGTAGCTGGGATGGTTATATCCATCTTATTCAGTGAACCAGGTTCCAATGAAATCAGTTTATGGATTAGTCCAAAGTGCAAAGAAATCATAGAGGGGAAAAAATACAAGTCTTCAGTGTGCAAAGGACTAGCATTTAAACAATTGATATTATGTAAATTTTATTGTTTTCTTTTCCTCATCCATATTATGGAGTATTTTACTAAAGCTGACTTGAAAACAAAAGTACAATGTTATGAGTATTTCTCCATAAAACCATAGGATTTGGGGTTTTTTTGCCATGAAAAATGCCGGTATCTAGACGGCTCTGACAACTAGGTCGAATATGGGAAGTGCCCATTAAAGTCTTTACATGAGATGGGAGAGGAACAACCACTCACACTTTCTGTGTCAGCTATGTGACTCTTGTGGTTTAACCCCAGCCAGCAACCAAGCCCCAAGCAGCTGCTCCATCTCTCCACCACTAATGAGATTGCAGTGAGAACTGGAGGTGTAAAAGCTTAGAAACTTCTGGGATGAGACAAAGGCAGTTTAATAGGGAAAGCAAAATCTGTGCATGAAGGTAAAGCAAAACAAGGAATTAATTCACTAGTTCTCATGGTCAGGAAGGTGTTCAGCCATCTCCAGGTGTGCAGGGCCCCATTACAGTTACTCAGGAAGACAAACACTATTACTCCAAATGTTCCACACTTCCACCTTCTTCCCCCTATTTTCTATACTGATCATGACGTCATAAGGTCTGGAATATCCCTTTGGTCAGCCTGGGTCACCTGTCTCAGCTTTGTCTCCTCCCAGTTTCCCATGCACCCCCAGCCTCCTCGCCAGTGTGGCAGTACAAAAAGAAGAAAAGGGCTCTGCATGAGCCCTGCCAAGGAATAACAAAAACATCTCTGTGTTGCTATCTCTGTGTTCAGCACAAACCCAAAACGTAAACCTGTACTAGATACTGTGAAGGAAATTAACTCTACGACAGCCAAAATTTTATCTCTGATGTTTGGCCTCTTTTAAACCTCTCATGTCTCAGTCTTCATCTGAGTAAATCTGAGGACTCTTGGGTAACATTACAGAGTTCTCTTCCACCTACATAATAGACCACTCACTTGGGAGACAGCATGTCTCTGTTTAAAACATGGAACATGAATGACATCTCATCCAAGTACCAAATAATTAGTTACACCAATCTGTACTTCATTTGTCTTGAAATTTGTTTCCAATTTCTGCTGTTGCCAGCAGAGCTTCACTAGAATCACTGCATTCTAATGGTAAGGGGGTTTGCTTAACTGACATTTTCCAAAATAGAAGTCTTTTGCTGAAAATAACTTTTGAACAGCATTAATTATAGAATGGAAGTGTAAGCCAGTTACAAAAACAATTCCTTTAGCACCTCAGAACATTTTGGAATCAAATTTAAAACTTGATTTTGAACCACAGATAATACATAGTGTAAATATTAATTAGAGGAAAGAGAATATCTTTGAATTAACTGTAATTTAAAATGTTGAAAGCAAAAGACATTTTTATAAGTGAAGCTTTTCTGTTGTTGTTTTTTTTTAATTGTTACCTCTGGCCCTCTAAACTTCTCAGTAATCCAAATTAAATCATTCCCGAAAGACCTAATTAGGTCTTTTCCAATAAAATACAGCACAAAAATGTCAAGAATAACTTCTGCAATATGTTGGGTAAAGGACAAACACCCTTGTCAAAACAGGATACCTGGTCACAGCCACAGATCACTCAGCACTCTCCTTTCACACACATTGCTGCCCAGATTAGAGATAGCCAGGAAGTGCGTGTTGTTTGCTTGGAAGCTGGCATGAGAATTGCACTGATGTTCCAACTCACCAGGATGGAGAGGGGACGTAATAAAGAACGCAGCAATCATCCACAACTTCCCTCCCTCATCCTCCACAACTTTTTTGCCATTAACTTAGTTTACATTTAACAATGGGGGGAAAAAATAGTCATGTCATCCTAATCTTTTCTTTGTAATGGGCTTCAGTTTCGCTATGCTTGCTTGGGTGGATTTTTTGTTGTTTGGTGGGCTTTTTTCTCAAGTTCAATCCTGCTTCTTTAGACTACATTCCTCTGCCTCATAAAATGTTGTTTATTGGTGCTGCGTTGTCAGGGGATCAGCATCCTGTATTTGGAATTGGACACAATGGCAGTGACCATGTGTGTCCTCTGTGAAATTACGGCAAAATTCTATATTAATTGTTTCATATATTCTCACACATGGCCTGTGAATTTACTCTGTAGAAAATGCTGCAGGCAGAGAAAAACCAGCCCTACAATGGCCATGAAAATAACGTAGTCTGTAGGGATGGAAATAAAAGACTTTGAAAGGCAAAGCTGCTCTTGATGGTCACTGCTGTGTGGTCTGTTACTGTTCTGGGTTCTGGAAGCTCAAGGGGAGCACAACGCCCTGGGCAAGCAGCCTTCACAAACATTTTCCAACACCACAGAACTGGGCCTAAAAATAGTGTGTTTTTATCTCCTTGTGCTTCTGGGTTCTGTCTTTTTGATATGTCACCAAAGTCACCCAACTGGGAATAAAAATGTGTCAGAAACATTTTCTTAGTTGTTACATTTACATGGAATAGACCCACAAGTTTGATGGTAGATCTATATAAATACTTGGAGAGGTAGTAATTTTTCTACAGTGGTCACTTTAAATGAACTTTGAGGGTAAAAATTGCCTCATGTCAAAATGCCAGTAACAACAGTTCTGTGGACACAAATCCACAAAGCACAACTTTGTTCTTTGATTGACTAAAATTACTGAATCTTCTAGAAGCTGCCACAGAATTATGCAAATAACCTGATTACAGGTTAACCTAATTTTCAGCTCTGAGGGCTATGACTGGAACAGGAAAATACTTTAAAAGCCTTCACTCCACTGTTTCACTGACTGGACTCCAGCAAGACTCATGACCCGAAGTCCTAGGGTAAGACTTTCAAAAGAGTCTTAGCCCAATGACTTGTGCTGGCAACAGAAAGGAGTCTGCTTTTGAAATCACATCAAACTTCTGTTTTGCCCAGAGTTAAATAACAGAGAGAGTTAGTGCAATGCCAATTATTTCATTTCTAAGTTTCCGACACTAGAGCTGAAGAATTCTAGTAACATACAGAACCAGGGATGCAGTATGTCTAATATGTCATATAAAGCTTCAGGAGAAGAGAACATGTTGAACCCAGAATGTTCAAAACCTGTTTTTCCTTTTATTTTCAACCTGGAATATTCAAGCATTAACTCTTTCTTTTGCTGAGGAAACTCAAGGAAAATATTTAAAAATTGCATATTTTGGCCTATAACTCACAGGACCAAAATGTCTGTATAGAATTTGGTTTTCTTTGGGTGGAAAAATACTAACCTAAAACCCATTAAATCTATTAAAAAGCATTTATAGCAAAAAGTTGCCTTTATACCCTAAAATACTACTCATGACGAAATACATTCAAATTACTATGACACAAAGAGTTCTGAGTTCAAATCATCTCTAGTGAAAATAAAAGGCTTCAAATGTGCAAGATACCCTGTGCATTTCAGGTTGTGTGGTGCACATTCTTGGTTAGGCAAGCAAAGTGCCCTGGCAGCTTAATGTACATTAACATGGAAATACCGTAGAGGACGGTAAATCTCAAAATTGAGTTTTATCATCATCCGAAGTAAGGCATTGATGGGATTTCCGTGCTTTGAACTTGTACACCAAGGGACATAAAGGAAAGTAAAGGAATTTACATGTATTAACTATTCTCTGGGCAGTTTGAGTAAAACTGAAGATGGAATTTCAAGGCCAGCTCAAGTCTGTATAAGTGTGTCTACACAAGAGATGATTGTGCCTTGAAAAGGAATTCAGATTAACTGTGAGAACAGAATCTGATTCCTAAACTGGTGACCTAAGTACTTACTCTTTGTGCAGGAAACATGTAGTTACTTCCCTTAGTCTGTGATTAATGGGATTTAGTCAACCTGGCATAATAAAAACTGTTTGTATAAAGGCTGACTTCTTTTAACAGGCAATTTGAAGACAATTTTCTGAAAGTTTCTTTAGAATGCCTTATTTTTGAAGAGGTTAAAGGAAGTGAGATGTTTCATGTCCCCATTGTTTGAAATGTACGTGTTCTTGACTAAATTAATAAGTATAACCCATTCAGGTTCTTCTTTCTACTTGAAAAGCTGTAAGGCATCTTAATGGGTGGATGAAATTTGGAGGACCAAAGCTAGAAAACATTAGTTCTCTGCTTTCTGTCTTCTCTTGATGAGATAACACAAAAACAGGTACTTGGGAAGCATCAGGATCAAAAAATCATAGAGCCATCTTCGAGCCACATTTACTCACCAAGTAGAGAATATTTTGAATTATTTCCACTCAAATTCTGAAGTATTGTGGAGACAATAAATTAACTCTTTTTTTCATATCACTGCAGAATTTTCTCCCTTAGTAAGGATACTAATGCCTGTCTTGGTTTTTTTGGATGGGTTTGCGTTTCTTTGGTTTTATATTTTAGTATAAAATCAAAATAGAGTGAAATACCATAATGATTTCCACACAAGTACTACTTTTAGTTTTGTTTTATTCTGATAATAAAGATTTATTTTTCTGTAAGAGCATTTTATAGCTTCTTTTCTAAAAGCACAAATAGTATTTCCCTCCAAACCAGTCATGTAAATTAACTTGAATAATGTGTAGGAAGGGAGCTGTTTTTGATAAATAAACCAAATAATTCTTCTCACAAAAAAAGTCTCTCTACTATCAATATAGCCTACCTAATACCAAATAACAATTCTCGGAACAAGGAACACTGATTCTCTTTTTTAATTAGAAGACTTGTTTCTCATGGGCACTTGTGCTGATTTATGAATACCTATTGTTCTTAATTTAACTACACATTCATTTTGCACAATGGAAGACATATATGCTCTGGCCTTGGTTCATTCAGTATACACACAAAACCTGAGCTTCTCTGTGTTTTGCTTTTAAGCACCTACCACGTTCTTAATCCTAGAAACTCTTGAGCTACACTAAATATTTTTTTATCCAGTTATCTGTCCAGGAGTTCTGTGAAGAATGGAGGGGGAAGCATTTTCTTCTTTAAGTTGCTGAATGCCATAAAGTCTAATGAAGAGAGGAGTTTGTTTCAAGTGTTTTAATCAGAGAAAATTTAAATAAGCATCTAAAACTCAGAGGCCAAATTCTCCCATTATTAGCAATTATATGAGGTTATTGAATGTAAGAGTAACAGCAATTTTTCAGCATGATTTGAATTTATTTATACCTCTTAGGTCTGTGGCACAAAATCTTCTAAAAATAAACATGAGGTACTGGGGTTAGAAGTGTTCTTCACCCTCTCCTCCTCTCTTCTCGCTTTCCCTTGATCTCTTCTTCCCCCTCTTCCCTCACTGTTACTCTGTCTCTGGTCCATAGAGGTGACAGTTTACAAAAAATAAAAAGCCACTCTGAAGTAATAAACACACTTTGATTCTTAAAAAAAAAAGGTGGATTTTGGCAGTTGGGGATGTATTTGCAGTAAGCTTTTACAATTCTAGATAATGAATGTCAAGATCAATGACCATATGCCTATTTCTTCAAGGCAAATATAGATATTTTTAAGCTATGAAGAGGGAGAACAATAGTTGTAAGATTATTTAAATATCTCAACTTAGTTTAAACTTTGGGGTAAAACATTTTTCAGGCAAAGTTGCAAGAAACAGCAAAGCAAAAAATTATTTTGAAGCGGTATAGGCTTGGGTGCACTAATCAAGATGTTTCTGATCATGCATCTATGCATGATCAAAGCCAAGTATGATTTATCTGTTAAAACACTCTTTAACTGCATTTTAGTGTTTCTGTCAACACAGCTTACAATGTCTGGTCTTCTTTGTGCGTGAGATGGCTCTAGACTATGATTTTCTCTTTACCACCCTAGTTAGCTTTGAGGAAAACTAAGTGTCAAACTTGATCAAGTTCAAACTCTTTCTCACTGGTTTTGATTGTAACATCCGCAGCTGAAACTTAGAACCCTTCTGAGGGTAGTGCCTGCTTCAGATTTCCCATTCACCTCCTGGCACTGTGTTCGTTGAGGAGTGATTTGTGGACTGGGCATCTGATAGTTAGAGCCATTTGGTCCTCTTAGATCCTCTCCATCTTTGTCTGAGTGGAAGCTTAGATCAAGTGATGAAATCAAGCATGCTCTATCAGGAAAAATTATTAATGCTGATATGTCTGTGAAATATTAAAAGAAATGTAACTTAGAAGAATAGGATCAGAGTCCCAGGGAAATCATCCACATATCTCGTGTCAATGTCATTCCTGATAGTTACATATCTCACCACTGATGGGTGAGATATGTAGAGCTTCTTGCCACTTACTAGAGGGTTTTCCTTTCCTGCTGTTAGAAAACTCCTCCCAATGCCGATCCTGAATCCTTCTTATGGAACTTAAGGCTGTATTAGGCACAGGGAAAGGATTTTCCTTCTTTTGTAGTAGCTTTCTGTATGTTTGACAGATTATCAACTCTGCCTTCTTCCCTACCCCACCCCCCTCCACTATTTATTGAATCTTTCCTTCAAGGTTGTGTTTTGAGAATCTCTTTTCCTTTTTCCCTCTCTTATTTTTTGTGGCTCTTGAGTTGAAATTTGGGCACTGATCTACCACTTCACTCAGCACTCATATATCATGTATCAGCTGACAGAAAATGGGGGTTGGCATCCTATGTCTTGAAAATTGCTTTACACATGTCCCCCATATCATATTTATCTTTTTTTTTTTCAAACAACATGACATTGTTAGTATGGCTTGTGAGGCACTATAAACCCCAAACCCTAAAGAAGCCTCGTCTAATGAGCTACTCTTCCTATTACTATTATAGAGTTATCCAGTTAATTAATCCTGCTTAACTGTATGTCCTCTTAGACTGACATCCTGTGTTTTTTAGATAATTTCTCCAACTGGCAGGATCACTTTGGATCCTGATCCTGTCCTCCAAGATACTCACAATTCGTCCTATCTCCATGCCACTTGGAAATTTAATAAGCATGTTCTTGTAATATATATTGGCTAGAAAAGAAAAAAAGATTTCCCATAGTTGTAAATTATTGATGACCTACCTATTCGTATGAATATTGCTGTTTTTTTTCTGTAATTGCTGGAATTTCACTAATTAAAAAAATGCTACTAAACAGGATTTCTTGAGTGGGTGGCATATTGGTCTAGAATTCCAGAAGTCCTAAAATACAAGTTCAGATTTTACTTTTTTTTGTGAAAAGTACTGTGTAGCAGATTCTTAAATGGGGTAGCATTTTAGTTCCGTTTTCCTTGAACTGTCATTATCTGAGGTATTCAAAATTGAAATTGGTTTTAGCTGAATTTTCTTCCTTTCCAGTTTCCAAGTGGACATCAGTTTCTTTGCATGGAAACTAAATGTAATAATTCCTATCCTCCATGAAGAATCATTTTAGGCATTTGCAGTATTGCAGTTTCAGCAGGGCCTTTGCTATTAAATGTAATATGGAGCAGGAGTAATAACTGTTACTAGAAAACACTGTAAAAATTCTTCCTGCATTTTGCTGATTATTCTTTCCAAAACAACAGCCCACCCATGAGTTATGATCCACTTCTCTGAGTGAATGCTGCTATTTGTTTTAGAAATCTACATCTATTTAAAACAAGCCTTAGCTCAGTTTGATTTACTGAGCATTTAAGCCCCAAAGGATGCATAGTCAATGCATTCCATTAAAGTACAGATACACCAATCTACTGACAATGGCCAGAATTTGTTTATTGCTTGTTACATTCACAGCACAGGTCTGGGCATTTGGGCCTTTGGTTTCTGCTACTGACTGTGTGTGACTGTCAGTAAATTATTTAACCTTTCTGCACTCAAGTTCCCTTAGCTGGGCATTTTACCAGCCTCAGAAGGGTATTACAAAATTGAACTAAGAACTGGCCTTTTGAGTTCCTCAGATAAAAAGTGTTGTCTAAGTGCCAAGCAGTACAGAAAATCTGGAGGGACCATGCTGACATTTAGGATGTGGTTCTCATTTTCCTTACTGTTGAGCTTCACTAACTTCAGCAGTTATTTCTGCTATTCATTTGCAGACAAGGATTACATCCTTTGTATTTTAAGGGGCAAGGAAGAACTGTTCTTCCAACAGGCCCCTTCTGTCAGTGGGCAAAAAATGGGTGAGCCTTTTCTATTTGGTTTCCCAGTGAGGAAAAAACAGTTGTAACCAAGTATGCACATATTCCAAACCTATTCCTGTTTAATTTAAAAGTTAATGTACTTGGAGCTCAGATGGAGCAGCAAGGGCAGGCCCTTCGTTTTGCATACCAATACCTTTACTCCTCTGCATTACCTTGGGTGATCTGCTAGAAGCAGCTGCTGAGGGCAAATTCAGGTATAAATTTCATTTGACTCCTCTAGCTTTCTTCAGGGCATTAAGCAGCAGAAATCAAGAGCATGGCAGGCTGCTCTCCTTCACAGCTCCATGCTCTCATGGAGAATTCTTTAGGAACTGTACTCGGGAAGAGATTACTCCTTGACAACACTTGCAGCATTTTCAGTTATAGCAAGTCAAGGCCTTAATTGAAATAAACTTACAGTATTTTTTACTTCCGAGATCATATTTCTATTAACTTCAGTCTCCTAGTAAGGTTTCATTTCTTATCTTCCATACCAGGCTAAAGGTATTTTTTGTTTTAAGCCCTTTGTGGTTCTTCTTTTGTAGTTTCTCCCCTCTTCTTTTACTTGTGTGCAAACATTTTTTAACTTTCTCCTGTAGTGTTGTCCAGCCACATTCTAGGAGAACCTAGTCACACATTTGCAACAATAAGATTTGCTGGAAGATTGCAAGGGTGTTTGGTTTTGTTGCCTATTTACAACAAAATTTGGGAAACACTGTGTCACCTTAATTCCCCAGAAACTTCTGTGTAAATTTGTGTAATTTTTAGTTTTATATCATTTTACTCTTCTTATAGTTCCATTTTTTTTTTTAAACTTGGGGAGGGGAAAAACTATAAACACGAAAACTGAGATTTTATTCAGCAAATCAGGAAATACTTGAAAGGTAACGTTATAATCACTGAATTTGACAGGGGTTTGTTCTTCTCAAAGACTTCTCCAGTCGGCTCAAGACATGAACCCTTTCACTCTTTACTGTACATCAAATAGGTGAACATTTATTAGCCTTTTTTCAGTCATACCTCTCAAGGCTACAGTGTTTCTGCCTCACACATCATCACAAAAATATTGTTTCTATATCCAACTAGATCATAGGTTACTTCTTTATAAATGTGTGTGATCCTGAACATGTTATTGGAATTCAAAACCAAGAATAGCAGCAACATTTCTTCTTGTGTACCAGCTATGAAAGAAGCTGAGGGCAAGGAAATAGACAAATGTTTCCACCACTTAAAGAGGAATTTCTCAATAACTTGCATTCTGTTTAGCTGTAATGATTTGTGTGTGTTATTTGATCCATGCTGGTGCCATTTCCTGTAGCAATTGAAATGCAAGATTGATTGGATCAAGGCTAATAATATGCTCATTTATATAAACATATACTCAGCATTGTTCAGTGTCATTTTTAAATGGTTCTGAGCCAAACCAGGAGCTTTCAGAAGCAATAAAATACATGACTTGCCTAAATGATGCAGTCCTTTCAAAAGAGTTGACCAAAAATTCTTTATTTTGTTTACAGTGAGTTCTAAACAAATATATAAAACCAATTATTTTTGGCAGCTGACATTCAGATACTCAGAGACATTAGCATTGACAAAGATCTATAAAACTTAGTTTAAATATAAGTTTAAATTATAAAGTAGTGAAGATTTTCTGTTCTTCTCCACAGCTCCAAATAGACCAATCAATTTTTTCACCATTATATCATGTACTTTTTAACAACCTATGAAATAACTGCAGTATCCCTGAGGAATAGCAATATCATACACAACAGAGAATAATCATGAATCCTGTCACCACTGACAGGATTCTCTCTTTACATTCTTTATTACTGGGACAGAATCTGTGCATTTTTTAAATATTGACTATGTTTCCTACCTGCTTACTATTTACTTCTATATTTTTCTGTGTTAAATTGCCCTAACATTGGATATTTTTTTTAACACAGTACTTGTCACAAAAAAATCAAAGTATTCTTACTTCATGTGGAAAATCTTCTTACTTCACATGACTACACACCAGTAAATTGAACTATAGAAATAATGTGTGTCCCTGCAGATTGTAAGATTACCAGACAGAAAAAATGTATTAACTCATTTCAGCTTTATTTTTTTAACCTCAACCTTCAAAAGTATTTCTCACCTCAAAAACTGCTAATAAATGCAGGTAATGACCGTGCTTCAATTTAACTTGCAAGGAGCCCTGGTTGAAAACTCTGGGTCATTTTTATCACATGGAGTATCAGTGACTTGATTAGTCTTTGATAAACCTTTCTAGGATTTAGAAAAGATGAGCTGGGTGATACAAAGGAAAACCAGCTGAGTTAAACAGCAGCTCAGATGGGAGAGCTGTAACAGCCTGCATTGGAGGAGACTGACTGTGCAGGCTGTGAAAAAGGCTTGTGAAACTGCATCCACTGTGCTGATTCTCCCATCCACAGAGCTGTGATTAACACAGTTCCATATGAAGCTGGGGGAAAAAAACCAAGATTTAGTAATATCTGCAAAACATATTGTTCTGAAGGAAAAATGGTCTAGTTTGGCTGCTGGGTCTAGGGCAGGTGCCAACACAGCTAAATCATCAGTTCTCAGGCACTCCTGGGAAAGAGTGTGGAAAGTCCCCTGATTTTATACAGTGTGTTAAAATAGTTTTTTTGTTTGCATCATGTTAAGGTTGAATAAGATACCATCTGTGATGAGTTTTACGTCTTATGACAGGAATAATGACCATAATTGGTCTGATATCAGCTACTTCTATTCATAAAAGATATATAAAGATGGGTATAACAGCAAAGCAGTCCTGGATAGATGCCCAGTTTTGGGTCTTGCCTGCAAAGGTTCAAAAAATGCAGTAGGACTCTGCACAGATTGGAGGCAAGAAGCAATTGTCTCTAATAATTAGTTCAAACCTTTCTAATTAAAAAATATTAAAAAGACTTTAGAATAGTAGCACTTGTTTCTCGTTGTAAGAAGGCACAAATAATCACAGATAATGTACATATGAATCAATTAAATGTTGCCAGGATTGGCTTTGAGACCAAATAGCATGGAAGAACCTGTCCATACTGTTAAATTCTCTGATTCTCCAGATCAGGTGTCTTCATCCAAACTGCCACTGGGAATTTTCCCTGGCCACTGTCAACTTCTGAACGGAGCCCAGGACTTTTTCAGGATGAGCTATCAGCCTTTGGCCAAAACTGTGCCTGGAAACATTACAAGTTAACAGAGTGGATGACTGAGACAGAGTGTCCAGGGCTGTTCCTGGCCCTGATGCATTTATTGCTGTAGATGCAGTGTCTGCGCTTAGGTGTCACTCTGCTCATGAGTCCTCCACGTGTGACATATGAACCCCATCAATTTAAAATTTGATGCAGAGGTAGAAAGACTGACCACACCAGGTACCACAAGGATGGCAATGAAAATGTAAAATAGAGAGTGTTTAAGAGACAAAACCCATAGTGTGAGTTACACCTCATAGATATTCTAATATTTTCTCTCTCTGTCTTTCTAGTTTGGGCTTTTTCATTATTGTTGGCTGTACTGCTAAGACTGTTCATGCACATCTATTTGTCATTCAGAAGGTTCTTTCACTAATGCCAGAAATGCAGTAAGTGAAGATCATACACTTAGTGCACATCTTCACTCACTCAAAAATTTATTACTATAAACATCTCACCTTGTTCCTGCTTTTGAGCTCCTTGAGTACTTAGAAACTGAGCTCACCAAGCTGTAGCTTAGTCTACGTATCAGTTTGTAGGAATCATGATGAGACACCACTACTAATCTCTGATGTTCCTTTTGCAGTTGTTTGTTTGGATTTTCTGTTAGTTTAAGTAGTTTAATTTCAGCAAATATCTTGGACATGGCTGAAAAAGGCAGGATCACTTTAGCTACTTTCACATGGCAGTGATATAGCGAAGAAATAGGCAAAAGTGTGGGAGGGGGATCAGATGATTTGGTGATAGGACATTACTGCCTTATGTAAAGCAATAGACATATAGGCTTTTATTGGTACCCATCAGTTTTGCTAAAAATGAGAGTATCCTTGAAAAGTTATCCCACATTACTGTTTCAAGGCTGTATGAAAGCACTGGCAGGGAGTTGTATCAGGGAACACATTTCCAAATAACCTTTGTGCTGGCAGGCGGGTGGTGCTGGAGCTCCAAGTATTGCAGAGAAAAGGAGACTGCCCACCTCCTGCCTCCTCTAGGGTTCTGAGCAACCTGAACAACAAAAGTGAAGTGCATTGTTCAAGAGACAAATATGTGTGCCATGCCAATGCAGACAGGAATCCTTCTGTTGTAGGTAATTCCATGTCCTCCCCAGATCACAGCAGTATCTGTTCCATCTCACTTCTGAATCCCTACACTTCTACTGGCACTCTTTTCCAAGTGGGAGACAGAGGAACAGGAAGCCCATGATTTGTCTGAGTAGTATGGACCATCTGTACCAAAACAGGAAATGAACTGGGTCTCCAGAGCTCCAGAACAAGGCTGTAATCATAGGGTCATCTATTTTCCCCGTGTCACTATGCTTCTTGTGAAATAAAATGCCTTTCTCTGCTCCCCTGGGAATCTGATTCTGTGTACTGAATAAATAAAACAGTGAAAGTAGGAACAGGAATAATTTTCTTTCCCTTTTAAAAGTTTGCAGGCTAATTTATTCTGTGTTCGTATTTCACTTTTCTCTATCGACCTTGCACATTTTATGTATTTTCATCCGTGTTTAAAACCCACTGTCTGTTTCACATGTCATTCTTTCTTAACAACATAATACTTGACATAATCTGCCCTCTGGATCCTTTCTGTGGTGTAATTATATTATCTTTGTTGTTATTGATTTCTGTTGCTAGGGGATGAGGTCGTGCCACTTCTGGACAGTCCTTTGCAGTTCAGCTGTATGCTTTTAACTCTTAAAGATTTTCCTCCTGAGAACACTGAGTGCCAAGTTTCTGAAGTCCTAAAAAATGCCAGCAATCCCAGAGGATGATTTTGTCTGAGGAAAGGTTGCAAGATTTAATTATAAAATAGGAAAACAGATAGCAATTGGGAGAGATTCCGATCTTAGCTGTTCTTTTCTGAGAGCAGAATTTGGCCAATGAACTTTGATTTATTTCTTCAGCCTTGCAATGTTATTTTTCAGCAGTTTGAATGCTTCCAAGTTAAAGCACTATAGGATTTCTTTCTCAGTTGCACACTTCCAATTGAATTTTTCTTTTTGGAAGGGGCATATCCCTTCGAAATACTTAAACTACTTTTGCTCTTCACTGAGTTTCTGCTTTTTTGTTAAACCCACATTCTCCTTTCCTTGCAGAACAGAAATTTGGTTCCACGAGATTAAAAGAGTGATGTAGAATTTTAAAGATTTGAATAACAGTTTAAGCCAAGGGGATGGGTGAAGTAGCTGAAGGAGGCTTTTTAAAACAAAATTGTTGCTTTCCGTATACACTGGGATTTACTTTTGTCTGGTAGGTTGGGTTCTTAATACAACTTCAGATCGTGCTGTGCTCTGCTCCTGGGTGAGACTTTCATATGGTCTTGGGATAAAATCTTAGGCTTCAGATTTCCCAATTAATCTCTCACAATCTCACTGCAGCATTTCCCTATATACTTTGACTTCTGCCTGCCTCCCTGAGAGCCCGCAGTACCACCCAAGGATTTTGAAAGTTGGCAGCTCAGCTACTGTAGCCTACAAATGATGGCTTGCTTATCTGTGATCTGCCAGGTGAGTGAAGACAGGCTATGCCAGACCCTTGTCCCTGGTCTACTTCAGCCTACTCTGAGCTTTGCAGCTGGGTAAACTGCTGAGCCCCAGCTGATGAGTTTTCTGGTTGGACAGATCTACCATACCATCATGGCAGACTCTGCAGATACCTAAAATTGTTTATCGGACAGCTTCAGAAAATATTGACTTATAATAGCAGGCTATTTTAGAGGGCTTTTAATGCACTATTTGACTGTATTTTGTCTATTGTTTGCTTTCTTTGCTTGAGGCTGCCAGATTCCACCCAGTATGCAGTAATTTTAATACTTGAGATTCTGTACCAACTAATTGGATATGTAGCAGAACATGGAAGATCCTATTTCTAACCTTTTATTTCTGTTTGCCCTTAAAATTTGGATTTTACAGAGCTGTCTCTTGGAGAGGTTCTCAGAATTATGTTCTCTAGTACAAAATAAATGTCTAGCTTGTAATGAATCTGGTATCAGAATCTGCAGTTACATTGAGGTCTGGATCTGTGTTTCTTGGCTTGAGCAGGAACATCCATCTCTTCCCTTTACCTAAGATCACTTTTCTTGTAAGAAATACCCTTGTGCTTTCATTATTAGTATGCTTTTCAGCCTGCTCTTCTCACTTTGGTAATGTAGGTGGAAACAGCAAATGTATCTGCCATTAAATTGCATACTGCAAGGGAGAGTAGTCTCAGAAAGTGACTTTCGAACATTTAAACCCAAAGTGTTTACATCAGATGCTTTTTCTTATTCTAACCTAGCCTGAAATATGTCCTAAGCTGAATGGAGTTGTGCTAAGGCAAAATGCACTGCTTACAACTTGTGTGGTTCTTGAATGCATCATGAGCATTGTGTCCTTCAGTGCAGAGTCCTGCTCTGCATGTCCACTCGCACATATGCGCACACTGCTTTCCCGTAGAGAGACACTGGTTTCTGCAGCAAGTCACAGCACGGCCCAGGTTTGAAAGCTGGGTAACAATGACATGGCTGGTACATGAAGGATAAGTGTATGAACACCATCACTTCATTGCTGGTGACCTGGAAACAACAAACCAAATGGATACAATTTTTGCCCCTCTGAGTTTTGGTGCTCCCAAATCCTTTCTGTCTGTCTGCCATACATGGTGTAGACTTCATGTTTAGTCAGAGAGCCAACAAGGGAGATGATATATTTTGGATGCTTGTCCTCTTCCAGGTACATGTATAACATGTATATACTACATGAGGTAGAAGCAAACTGTTATTGAGAAAATGATTTATGATGACATCTCATAAAAGCATGGCATAAAAGAATTGGTGGGCAAGTTTTATGTGAGGAAAAATATGTCAAACGCATGTGAGAGGATCAGGAGAAAGCGTTAATGTCTGCAGAGGGCTCTGTCTTTTTCAAATGCAGAGTTGCATAGTAAATAGCACTTCTTTTAAACTTCATAAAGCTGAAGTCTTACTTTCTCTTAGAAGATCCCTGTGGTAATGCCAGCCGTCTTCTATGATCACTGCAGGAACACCATCTTTAGTTACAGATGTCAGAGACAGACTCTTCTCTGCCTCCTCCTTCTGCTGGCAGAGTTCCCAGGCTGGACTCATCTCCTATCAAGTTGTTTGCCTGCCTCAGCCAATGGTGTTCAAAGGCATCCCAGAGGACTTGACTCCCATCTTCCTCAAGGTGACAGTCTCTCCGTGACAGACACTCAGCATGCAAAGTTTCTCAGCACCAGGGGGTGTGAGCCTGAGATTCCCCTTCACACTGTGCCGTGTCACACACTGCTCCTGACACAACCTGCTGTGAGGATGCCCTCCAGCTGCCTCCTTAGTGCTGAAGCCAAGCCATTGAGTACTTACCTCAGCAATTTCTGTTCCTTGGGAACTTAGTCCTAAGCAACTGAACATTCTTTTTCTATGTGTAATATAATAAATGCAAATAAGTGATGTGCATGGGAGGAAATTAGGTGAAGCGGAATTGTATATATATTTGTACAATGCTTATTTAATCTGCTTAAGTTCTCTCCTATTTAGAATGATCTTGTTTGTTTCAGATCAACAGTATAAATATAATTTCTCCTTATTGATGCTGTGATCTGAGTCTTCAAGCAAGCCCTTTGAAGAGCTTAGACCCTGAGCACTCTTGGTTATATATTCATTACCTCTTACACCTTAGTTTACACCCATAGTTTATACAGCAATAATAACACTTTATAATATGAAATCTACATCCTTGGGTAATCTACTAAAAACACTTATTTACAGTGAGAGCAATACAGAAGGGGATTACTGATAGCTTTCCTTTCCCTACTACTGCTGCAGGCAGCAAAACAATGGAATTAAATTTAGCTTTATGTGCTGTCTAATGAGATGATTCCAGGATTACTGATTCTCTCTGGCTGCTACAGCTATGAATACATAAAACTGGTCAGTTTTGCAGTATTGCTTTTGTACTCCTGCCATTGAATTAGCTCAAGGCAAGCTTTGTGAGGTGGGAAGAATAGGGCTGCAAAGGGTCAGGAGTCAAGGGAAGGATGTTGGACAGCTGGGGTTGATTTGGATTGGTACAATTCCATTGGAGTCAATAAGACTGTCTCAATAATGCCTCAATACAAAATTTGGCTATAACATTTAGATCCAAGAAAAACGGTGTCTGCAGTTCTGTGGAGACCGAGCAGGGTCACATATTGGTTACTTTTTGGAATATTATCATTCTCTTTCTGGGAGAACTTTTGGCATGATACTATGTGTTAGTAGAACCAATCTGCTTTGTGCAGGTCCTATACCTGTAGATAAAAGCAGTCATCTGTTTTATTGTAATTGCATCATGTACAATAGTTTCAATGAAAGCTTTGCACACCCAGTCCTTAGACTTAATGAATCAGGCATTGAATTCACTGAGGTAGGTGATGTAGGCGTTTGGATTACATCCTTGGACAATTGCTTTGCACAATGTATCTCAGTCTGATTTGGAATCCTGTGGTGTGCTCAGGGGAGATGTATGCTCACAGCCTTGTGCTTCACAGTGATTTTGAAGAAAGGAATCTGTCAAAATTGTAAATGGCTCTATTTTAACTTTGCAGCCACCTGGCTGCAACTGCCCAGCCCCAGTGCTTTTCTCATTTCCATGGGGTTTTAACAGCTCTGTTGTACAATCCCAATTCTGTGAGCACCAAAGTCCTCCTGCTTGAGCTGGCAATGGGAAGCGCTAAGGGGTAGTTTTCTTTTTTTTTTCCCTGTGCTCTTTTGGTCACTTGGGATTACACGGAAGGCATTGACCTAATCATCAAAGACCCAGGCTTCAAGCCCTTCCTTAATTTCTGCTCATTACTTACTCAGGCAAGGATCCAGTTGACTTCCTTGAGTTCAGCCTCAGCAAAAAAACAAATTAAGAACTTGCCCTCAGGTCTGATGTCATACTCCATTTCCTTTCACTTTAACTCTTCCTTTTACCAGGTAGGGAAACTGAACTAGAGAAGGCAGAGAGGGATTGTTTTGGTCACAGATTCTTCAAGTTGCCAAGCATTCCTGCTGGTTTTTTTTTTTTTTTTCCAAAACACAAGGTACATTTCAGGTCTTGAGATAGCTCTGAGAAAATGCTAGTGGTGTCACTGGCATGTAAGAAACAAGTGGGGAAATTAGTACTAGTTTCTCTGAATATACAGAATATAGGCAGTTGTTTGAACAACTGATTTCTCATAAAGCCTCTGATTACTCATAAAGACTCTTCAGCCCTCTTTAGGGCTCTTTATCTTATCTGCTGCAGGTCATGATGGCATTTCCTGGCTCAAAGAGGACCCCGAAATGTCACAGGATAAGATAAGTGCTGTTTCCTGCCCTGGCGCACCCAATGCTGCCTGCCATGCCCCCAGGGGCAAGCAGACTTTGTCTCTCCATTCCATATATAGATACAGATATACATGTAAACACACACACACATATACATATGTGTATGGTTTTTGTAGTAGAGACCACTTTTTTACCACTCTTTGTTGATTCAGTTTATTCCCCATTTGAGAATAATGCAAATAAATTAATAATGTGGAGTGCCAATTCCCTTTTCCCCCCTCTTTGTTGTCAGGGAGACTTCACTAACTCCAAGTTTTCCATTTTGAGGTCAGGGGCTTAGGCATGAGCAAAGCCTCCCTCAGGGCTGTGCTCTGTTCTTGCATATTTAGGCTCCAAAGAACAAGATAGAAAAAAAACTTAAGTCTTCTAGATCTCCTACTCCCAACCACTTCATGAGTGCTCTGAAAGGGCCTTGCCCTTTCCAATTCAAGTTAGCATTTCAGATTCAAAAGACCAGACAAATGCATGATTGTTCCATAGATATGTCTGCCTCAGTTCAATGTCATTACTGGAATGCTGTCAGAGCAGATATCCTGCAGTTTCTTTGTGACAGATGCATTCTGTCTGTGCCAAATATATTGGCAAACACACAAATGCACACAAGTACACACTCATGCCAATACATTTGTGGAGGGTTCCCAAGCAGCATGGCTGCATGCAAATATGAAAGATAGCGAGGGAAGCAGGGCACTCAATAATCCTGGGCAACCCCAACAGATGATGTTATGTAGATCCTGACAAAGAGTGGACAGTAGTGAAATCCTCTGGGTCCCTCCACGGAAGTGGCACTGGCCTCTATGAGAAAATAGCTTACAGTTGCAGAGCTCAACGAGTGAGGTTTGAAGCACTGTGAAACTTGCACCTTCCCTTCAGCTAATGGGTTTCAGAGTGTTTTCAAGCTGAGTAAAATATTCACAGTCACAGACCTTTCGAGTTTCTTTTGTGCAAAAAAGTGCTTTGGTAATTTCCAATAGGAGTAAACCAAAATTTATGAAGAACAACCATATGCTCTTAAATGAGTTGCTGCAGCTCTATTTTTGCATGTGTTTGAATTTTGATAGGAAGTGTTCTAAACGGCCATAGTTACCTCATTGGTATTTGCTGTGTGTTGTTTTTTGCATCCTGTTTCACATTTTTCATCTATTAATTAACTTTACTGAGGGACCAAACATCACAGGCTTCCTCCTACCCCAATTGCCCCATGTTATTTCATTATTCCTCAATTTTTCACAGCTCTTTCTTCCTTCAGCACAATCATCCACTTGGCTTTTGGCTTCTCTTCTCTTTTTGCACTTTCCCCTGAGTCCTTGCACATTCCCTGGGTACAAAGCAAAAGCAGCTCAAAAGTTCTGAGCCTGCTCTGTGGTATATGGGCTCTGCCTTTCCTTCCAGTTCACAAGAAATGGCTCAGCAGAAGATCTTCGGCTGGTCTGAACTGCTGAAACTCCATTGCCTTTCAGTGGAGCTGCAATGGTGCATACCAGCAGAAGACCTGGTGGCCTCTAGCTTCTGCTTGTTTCTTCAGCTACTAAATGATCAGGAGACCTGTACTAGGACACAGATGAAACAAGGAGCACTACCTCTACAGCAAAAATTTCAGGATCCATTTTGGTGAAACAGACTGGAACATCACTGTGCTATTGTTATTAATCACACTGTCAATTTGGAACTCAGTCCCACTCTTCCCCAGGTCAATCAGAGCAGTCTCCTGTAAACCAGGATCAGACCCTTCCTGAGAATGGGAATAAATACCAGTCTAATTCTTTAGTCAGTCTTCAGCTCATGAAATCTGAGTGGTTTCAGTGATGTCAATGGTAATGATTGTACAGTCAAGAACTCCATCTGCAATGAGCACAGCTCCCACTAAGTATGGGGGAGTTCACTGAAAAGCAATTAATCTTCCTTACCAGAATTCTGCCTTTAACTAGATGACTCAGCTTTTTAACAGAATTTAAGAACAAATGCTGTGCAAATAATAACTTTCATTTGTATTCAATGGAAAACTGAAACCTACTTAATCCAGGTTTTTTTTATAACCTACCTTGTTTCTTAGCAAACCCTAACAAGGAAACAAATAGGCTTCATAAATCATTTTTATGCTACTCATGTCCCTAACTGGGGATAGGTCTATTTATCTCTCTCCCTCTCTCTCTCTCTCTATATATATATGTTTGTTTTTATATATATATTTTTTTGTTTTATTTATCTATTTATGTTTATGGATTGTGCACATGTGCCAGCCCACAGAGAAAGGAAATGGAGGGATCATAGTAAAGGAAGGCATAATTTTCATCAGCAATGTAAAGTAGATGTAAAATCTGTGGACTTCAGAGTGTTTTGGGAAAAAACAGACAGGCCAGAACTTTTTGAAAGCACGTGTTTGGAGAAAATTGTTTAAATTAAAATTGTTATTTATTGCAAATACTCCACAGCCATTGAGGAAATACTGTATATTCCTTGTTTAGCTCCAGCAAAGGCAAGAATGGTATAACCTAACTCCAGAGAAAAAGAAGAGTTTATTGATACAGCTTCTTTTTCTGAAGTGTCAGACCTCTGGCCATAACTTACTTTGAATGGTACTTACAGACTGGATCTTTCTTGCTGTTACCTTTATGTAATACTTTGCTGATTCTGGCAGTCCTTGGGCACAGATATTAGGAGGACATGTGTTGTGGATGAGCTGGTTCTGGGCTGCATGCTGATCACCACTGTATCTGAACATCCACCTTTGCTCTTTAGCAAAGTGACTGACATAAGTCACTGTAGCACCAAGTTAGTCAAAAATCACAGGTTCTGTTGCCTTACCACAGGCAGTGACAGACAGGAAAAAATGCATTCTAAAATGACCTCAGGAATGCACAGCTTTGATATTTTGTTTTCTTCTCTGTGCAAGTGTAATAACAAAAGAATATTTTTTCTTCTTAATTACTTGGCCACAATTTAAACTAAACTTCTATGTTAAGCTTTTTGCAAAGTATGCCTCATGACTAATGCAGCATAGAGGCAGTGTCAAGTGCTTTATCTATAGGAATACTTTTAGAAACAAAAAAAAAGCACAAAAGTTTTGTGGGTTCTTCAATTTGCAAGCAGCATCCTGTAGAGTTGTATTGTTCTACCTTCTTCGCAGCAAACAATAGAACATTAGAAATGCTCTGAGAAGGAAAGAATTTTTACTTTCTCAAATATCAGCTTTGCTTTGACTAAGCAGAGGCAGGGCTCCTTTCAGTGGTTCTGTGCTGGAGTTCATATTTTATGGATTTCTATTTAACATAGGCACTCTAGCCATGTTACAAAGGGAATTTTATACCACAAATAGGTGGTTTAGATTCTTTAAGAAGCGCTTGCTTCCTTAAAGAATACCATGTTCAGTGCCACTCCACATTCCTGGCTCTTAGTCTTACAATATTCATAGCTGAGCATCCCTGCCTTGTCTTCCAGAGGTCTTTTTCAGTAGGAAGGGTAACTAGAGAGATTATATTCTTGTCTGAGGGAGAATACTCAGGTCATTCTTAGCTTTCACTTGTTGTCCACCTTACAGTCAACACCTGGAAAAGTACAAGTGTTTCAGAACGTTGTTTAACTTCAACATAATTGAGAAAAAAATATTTTGATATCTGAGAATTTGGAGATTGCAGATGCTAGTAGCTAAAAGTTGCCAATAGCCCAGGCCACTTAGTATGTATGTTTTAGACCGAAAAAAGGTGAAACTCAAATTAGGAAAACAAGGCTCGAATTTTTCAGGTTAGTCTAAATAACTGTAAGAACTAGAATTCTCAGCCTTAGTGAATATAGTAAATCAATTTCCACAGACCTCTGCTTTTACAGACAGTCCTGGTTACTACATCTAAACCCACAAGCTCTTTGTTATTTAAATCATAACTATCAAATTGTATTTCACTTTTTTGATAAAACCACAATGAAATACATGATCCTAACAAAGGGAAAAGCAGGTGGAGAATGAAGATAGAGCTAATTTTTACCAGCTGGAATCACAGAACTCTTTCCTTATGAGATTTTTATGTGAATCAGGGCCACTGAAGAAATAACAGTCCATAAAATTGAATCAACACTCATTAAATCCAGAAGGTGAAGTTAGTTTACATGTAAAATAATCTACAAAATCAATGACCTACACAGTTTCTTTATGGCTGTTTATATTCACTGCATTCATGGTTAGAGGGAAATTTATCTCTGGGTAGGTCAGTATAATTTCCTAGAAGTTAACTGAGCTATTCCCACATTGAAATTGGTCCTTTATGTTTTGAATGTTGGTGGTTCAAACTATAGTTTGGAAAGTATTGGTAGCTACAACAAGGGTTTTCCATTTGCATGTTGCTGCCGTATCTCCTGGCCTACACAAGTGATAAGAATAGCATCTGATAGGACCCAGCTGTGGCTCTGAGGTCTGAGCTTGCTGAGGAGCTGTAGTGCAGAAAAAGCCCCAGGGAGAGTTCTGGCTGACTCAGCCAGGAAACCAGCAGTGTGTGCTGCGGTGTGAGTTCTGCATCCAGCACGTACACTATGGACACCACATATCCCCCTTGCAAGCCAGGAGCCTACATCCACTGTACTGCAAGGCAAGGAAATCCCAAAGCTGTCATCAGCTCATAGAGAAAGTCCTCACAAGCTGGCAGAGGCTATTCAGCAGTTCAGCCTTAAACTTTCACAGGGAAAGTATCTGTAAAATCAGTGAATGAAATGGACTGTTGTGTGAGAATATGACAGACCAATATTTTTTAGAGTATCACTCATTTATGCTGGCATTTTTCAGATGTGGACTGCAGAAGAAAAAAAATATTGAACAGGTGATACGAAAGCTTCTTCATTAACACATCTCTACATTTCCATTGTCACCACTATGTAATCTCATGAGCTTCTAAATGCTTTCCGTGCCCTCTTTTCTTTTATCACTCCTTAGGTGATCCAAAAAGTGTCTGGGTAATAGTCTGTAGTGACCTGTGGCGATAGGGAGGTATGTATATCTGTAACTTCATGACCTCTTCCTAAAGCAGAAATTACTACAAACCACTCCACAGCAATGGTTTAGATGTCAGTATGGAACACAAAGACTTGGGTTAAATTTTTCTTCACTTGTCAGTGTGAGGAATGTCTATAAGGAAGAAAGCCTTTTGAAGGAAATCAGCAAAATCATCAGCACTGCACAAGAACATTCTCTCATGAAAATTTATTTTTAAAGATGAAATACCCAGCATTCATCAAAACTGATGTCAATTAATCTAATCACAGTATACAAAATATTTCAGTTGTTAACTGTATTGGCACATATGATTACGTGTGATTATTTTCTGCTGCCTCAGCACTGTGGCATCGTTTTTTATGCATCCTTCCCCAACTTGCTTTACTTTTCCTTGCTACTTACAAACTGTTTTAAACATATTTCATCAGGTACCTCCTGTTCAAAGGAATTAATGTGCATTTGGAGCAGCTGAGGTAACAGAACGAGAAGTAGGGCTCAATGGAGAGAATACATTGCAAACAATAAAAACCCTGTATTGGCAGGTTGCTCAGGGCTTTGGCCTACCAGATATGCTCCTTCTCTACTGCTTAATTATCCTCATGGAGATTTACTTTCTTTATATCCAAGAAAAAACACTTCATTCTGATTTATGGTTGCTATCTCTTATTCTGCCACTATTCATCTCAGCAAAGAGCCTGAGCCTCTGTAGGTCCTGGGGGCTGCAGATTCCTGGAGCTATCTCACTTCCAGGTTGAACCAGCCCCACTCCTGCAGCCTCTCTTCACAAGTGCTTTAGCCTCAGCCACCTCAGGGACACTGCTGAACTGCAGTTCATGGACAACCTTCACGTACTCAGTGGCCCAGAGATGAACCCAGTATTCCAGAGAGAGCCAAACAAATGCCTAGCAAAAAGGAATAACTGCTTCCCCCATTTGCTGGCTGTGTTCCTGCTGACACAGCCCAGGGCACTCCACCTTCATCCCTGCCAGGTTCCTGCTGGCTCAGGTTCAACCAGGTGTGTGTGCCCCAGGACCTCAGTCCCCGCTCCACAGAGCTGCTCCCCAGCCAGGCAATCCCAAACTGTTTCCTGTTGGATGTTAGTCTGTCCCAGAGACAGCAGGGCAGGTGTCCTGACTGAATTTCGTGAAGTTTACTTCAGTTCATTTCTCCTGTCTAGCTCATTCTGAATTCAACCCTGCCCTTGAGCGTATCTGCTGCATCCCCCCACGTGCCTTTCTCCTACATGTGGTTGCAAACTTGATGAGAATAATTCTGTCTCCTTCTCCAGACCTAGGCTAGGGCCCCTGAGCAAATCCCATTGTAGTCATTTACATACATGTAACTGTATTGCATGTAACTTTTTTCCATCTATTCTTAATTACAAGCTAAAATTGTTGCAAGTATTGCACAAAAAACCCTCAGACGGTAAATCTTGCTTTGCTTTTGTCCATGTCCAAACATGATGTTTCCAGCAAACTTGTTCAAGATGGTCTAAAGAAAGTAAAATTAACCTGCCAAGATATTTTGTAAAGCAACAGGAATTGATGGAGTAATTTTACACATTATTTTGGTAGTTTTCTATCTGACAAATTTATGGGGCTGGTGAGAAGTCATTTAGACTTCACTTATGGCTTAGCTCTAAAGTACCTCCAGAAACAAATATGAAGCAGTGTCAGCATGCCCAAAACTGAATTGAAGACAAAAAGGATAACATGCAAGTGGCAGGACACTGTTCAGGGAGAAAAAAATCACTCTGGTCTAATTGTATTTTTGTTTATTTTGAGCCCAACTCTCTGATGCTCATGTGGCCCTGACTTCAGAGATTGTTAGCAGGGTATTTAATTGGAAAAAAGCAGAATAAGTGGTTCTTTAAAGTTAGGATCTCTTTACACTACTAAAACACACACACACAAAGAGGCAAAATGCCAAAAAATGTCATATTTAAAGCACAAAAGCTGCAGAGCCAGAAATTCCCTGGCTTCATTAGAGGTGTGAATATTGCTATGTAGTTTTTACTCTGAGTTTTGGCTCAGTTCTCAGTTGTCATCTTTATTCATAAGCTCAGAAATTCTGCTGAGTGTGTCAACTGGCTCTTTGCTGCTGTGGCCAAATGTGTTTTCTTCTGGTTTAGAATATTTCTTGCAGATCCTCTCTCTGGCAATATGTTCTTGTTCATTTGTTGGCTTGATTTTGCTAAAAGGATGGGACAATAGGCTTGAGAAAGTAAAGAATTCTTCCTCTTAATCCTTCCATAGGCATTTGCCATTTTGCATGCATGATTAACAGGTTACCCATACGAGAGTTTTTCTTTTTTTTAGTAGATCCAGTGAGATTTTTGTGATTTTGTCCAACTATTCCCACTTGAGTGTCTGTCATCTTCAGTGCAGCTCTCTGGATTTGTATTCCATGATATAAAGTGCTGTATAAGAGATACCTGGATACTCTGAATAACTTGCTTTGTACACACAACACAGCTTGAATTCCAGCAGACACTAGCTTCCAAAATGGAAGCAGCAGAGCTGCATCGACCCAGCACTAAACCCAGGCCTAATTAACCTCCCTGCAAAACTCACCACACTACCTAAATCTTTACATCATCTTTGGTCACACCTTGTTTTTCCTCCTCTTGAATACATGGTGTGGCTGGTTGATGTCTGAGCAGCATTCTTGAGCGTCGCTCCAGTGTGGCCCCCATAACTGTATGGAACTGGGAATTAATTAATTACCGTTGTAATAAAGTTTCCCATTCCTAAAGCCCCTTTCCTTTTGGCTCAGTGTACTTAGGCAGCAGGATATAGACACACTGAAGCCGTTCTCAGAAGCAAAACAAGAACAGCTCTGTTATCTGTAGACTTGAATGGGAAAAGTACAACACCTCTTAGAGAGAGAGGTACTACAAGGCATGGCAAAGCTGCCTTTGAAGATTCTATCAGCACAAGTTCTCCAGCTTGTACAAGCATAATAATGATGGTTGAGCCTAGACAACTTTTAAAATCCACCTGAAAAGCTGGCTCATATTGCTGCCTTTGTTCTGGTGTTTTGAAAACTGTCATTGAATTTTGATATCCACCAGGGCAGAGGTAGCTCCAGGTCACAGCACCCAGACAGGGTCCAAGGGGCCTCCGTTGCTCTGAGCACAACTGATCCGTCTCCCAAACCAGCCATGTGAGCCCACAGTATCCCAGCTGCTGCCAGTCCTGTTCCGGCGGTTCTTCCACGCGGAAAAAACCATATGTATTTTGCTGTCATAAAATATTAAGTGAATAGCCTTAGCCAATGTCAGTAATTTTTGGTTAATGCATATTTTTCCAGTTGTAGAGCAAAACATAGCCATATACAACTAAGCCTTTTTTACTGTTTACCTAAGGAGGCTCAGCTTTGAGACAAAATCTTGGCCCCGTGTTTATCCATCTTTCCATATAAAGCATGTGAGGTCCCAAGAAGTCTTGAGATTTTTTTGAAGACAAAGGGTGGTGTAGATTTACATTGTTCATTTAAATCAGTGGAGCTAATGTGATGCTTGCTAGCTCAGGATGAAGCCTCCAGACTCAGTGGAGGATGTTACTAAAATTGGAAACACGAGGTGTGTTACTGTTGTATCTCCAAGTTGCTTGTAAATATGTGGCAGAAGTTAAAACACTCATGATTTGCGGTGTCTGAGCTTAATGTCCAGATACCCACCATGATGTCAAAAGCAGGACAAGAGGAGGACAAAACTGGGGCGTCCAGTGTGCTTATTGAAAAAGAAAATATTACCAGGAAAGGATTCAGGGAAAAGTGCAAAAGTGAAACATAGAAATGGCATAAGAATTTTGTGACCTTTGATGTGAGGGAGACTCATCTCTGAGACAAGGCATTTAGCTCGCTTAGCCAGTACAATGCTGCAGTGGCAGAAGCAGCCTCCAGTTTTAACTGATTGTCACTTCTTTAAAAATGTTTAGGGTGAGCAGACACAGTGCTTCCTTAAATACTGCATAAGACACCATTCATCAAAAAGAAATAGGTGCCATTTGGCACCTGCTGTAATTGCTGTGATGGAAATAGTAATACATAAGTATCAGAAGAATGCGTGCCACATTTTTTAACAGCTCACAGCTATTTTATGTATTTCTAATGGCCAATGAATAAATGATGCAACATACATTTTACATATCTGTGAAGTAATGAATCTGAGATTAAATCATACATAATGATTTCTAGGTGCCAGATTCATTTAATATATTGAAGGAAAAATTTATTCGATGTGAAGCATGAATATAATTACAAGTATGTTGGAGAGTTTGTGGAAGTACTTTCTATCCCAGTAGAAAATTATTTGTCTCTAGCAGTAGACCCACCATAACACATGAAGAACAGACCCACAGACCTCACCCCAGCTGCCTAGATCATCTTCTAAACTGCCAGTCTTAAAAATCAAGTGCTAAATATTCTTGTTTTAACTGATCCTGCCCCTGCTTGCTACTATAGTCAACATGAGCCACTAAAAGACATATTAACACAGCTGAGCATAAATGAGTGTTGAGGAAATTAAAAGTTAATAATAATGAAAAAATTACACAACCTTCTCCCTGCAAAAGAGCTCCCCTCTCTTAACCAGCTAAAAGTGTTGTTCAAATAGCAAAAAAAAAAAAAAAAATTCATTTTTTCTGCCAAACAAAATGCCCAATTTTTTTTTTTTTTTTTTACTCACTGGAAGGAAATGAGATAATCTTTAAATAATGGAATTTTTTAGTCATTTTTTGACTCTCAAGGAGAAAGTACATTGTCTGCCAGGCAGAAGAATCTTTCATCAAAGAATTTCAGATGTGATTTTTTTTTCTTAATGTAATAAGACACTATGCATTTTGTCCTCAGTTCTCTGGAAGAGATCTCAAAGAAGCAATTAATATCAAACTGAATGACTGACCAACCATCTGCCAATTCCAGCACATTCAATACAACTGATGCTTTATTCAAATACAGAGTACAGACTCTGCCACCAGAAGAATTGATTTAGGTCAGATGGGAAGGGAAGAATAATATGTAATTATACATACTCTGAGACCTGCTCCCATACGACTTTGATGCAGTAAAAGTGGTTTTTCTGCTACAGTAAAGGAGAAAAGATAACAGGAAACTTTCAGTATATTGCAACATGCAAGATTCAAGGCAAGTCACACCGAATCTTTACTTGTCATGAAGTTGTCTGGTAAAGGGGAGGAGTTGCCTCATTACAGAAGGTTTTTCTATTTAAACTCACATATTCAGAGATGTTAAAAGGATTAAACGCTCAAATCTGATTTATTTTGGTGGACTTGGGCAGCATAATCCTCACGCAACACTTAACTCTCATGTTTTGACATCACAGAAGACAGCTGCAGGAACAGGAAGCCATCCAACAAAGGGAGAGGAAATCCTGGGTTGTTTGGTTCAATAGAATATAAATGAAGAAGACATTCTGAATAAGGAATCGAAGCTTGCAGAAGACATTTTGTGTCGGCTTCTGACCACTGCTTTGGTGACAGCCTATAAATCAACTCCAAAGTCAGCTGCAAAGCCATGTGAGGTTTTCTGCAACCTTGGGATCTATGGGTCTGCGCTATATTTTTCCTCAGTTGATTTGTTTAGCTGTGGAGGGATGTGTTAGAATCTATTCTGGAAATAAGGAGAAAAAAATCCTCATGTGTTTCAGCATTTCTGTATTTACATAGAAAATATCCTCAAGTCACTCTGCAGGATGTGAGGGGAAGTTAGATGAAATGTGATTTCTCAAAGTAGGATTTTCATGGCTGGTTGTACAGATCCTAGGTTTTCGTAGAGAAAAAAGATCGTAACAGTGATCAAAATTAAAAAGTATACTTCAGAGAATGCCTACATATTTCTCTCTCTTTTAAAATTTTTCTCTGTTGAAGTAATGCTACTCTGCTACATGACATGGACAGAAATCAGGAAGAATCATATCAACCAGGCTTATCTATACAGTATGGGATTCTGAAAACAGGCAAAAAGCACTCAGACTTTCACAGAAGTGAAAGTGCTGGTTTATTTATTCTTGAGACTCTTAGAACCTCTGCTTTGATATTGCACGGAGTCAGTCATTCAGAAGAAGTGGACTGTGAGCCACCAACAGCTCTGTGCTATTAGTAAGTTGCAGCTCAGGACATTTATGAGTAAACTTTGAAAAAGAACTTTCTTCTTGACCCAAACACTTGGGCCTTAGGACTAGCTAAGCACTTTCATTGTTCACCTATTGATTCCTATGTTAAGCACCTGTAGAAAACACACTATCTACACGGTTCAGATATCACAAATGGTCAGTGCTTTCTCCTGAGAAATGCTTCTGAACTCAGCCATTCACACAGTGCATCCTTTGCCTTTAATAACAATTGGAACTAATTAGGAGCATGTGAAAATAATTGCTAACAATTAAGTCCCTATTCATATAGCCAGGGCCATTGTAAAGTTAGTCTAGTAGGCTTCCTGTGGTTGCCTATAGAAAACTTCTGATTTTATTTTTAATTACCTAGTAGTGCTTAAATCACACCTTTGCCTGTTATGCTTTGTATTTCAAAGGTCAGTGAGGATTTATTTGTTTGTTTAAAATAAGGAAAATGAGTTTATTTTAATTTTCAGTCTCATTGAGTTCATTTGGTGTGAAGGAAGGAAACTTTCTGCTTCTAAGGAAACATTAACTGCTTTTATGTAATCTGACACTCTTGCTCTATCTGCCATCTCTTAAAACGTTGCTGCTGAAGTTTGTCACACTAGGGAGTGCAAGGAAGTGAAATTTAGTGAACTTAAAATAATTCAGGTTCTTTAACAAAAATTATGCCTGCTGCTTTTTTCTGTCACTACTGAGGAAAAGGGTAGATCTCTAGCCTAGAGTCAAGCTTGTCTGCAGCCAAACTTTCTTCTTGTTAGAGGTTCTCCCTCTGTGCATTCCATCAAGCTGCACCTCCAAACTGGCCCGCACCATGGGAAAGTTGATTGGAGTTCTTGGCATTAAACTTTGCTAACCCTTGTGTGCAGCTGCTACAGAGGGAAGCTCTGCTTTGCCTTCCTCAGCACCTTCCAGGGGCAGCTGTAGGCCCTGTGCTTCACAACCTTGCTGTGATGGCTGTTTACAGGTGCTGGGGTAATTCTGTTTCCTTGTATTTCTAGATACCCTTTCCTTCTTCCTGTTGTTGTGCACTTTATCTCAACAACACAGGGCATCAAAAAGACCAGGTTTTAGCCCAGTGTGCTGGTTCTTTAGGCTGCCTTGCTTGGCTCTGCTTGATACTGAGACCTGTCTTGACTGAAGGACAGCCCCTGTCCAAGCCAATCCACAGCACTTTCATCCTAGAAGGATTTGCCATCTTGGAGGGAAACAAGGACACAGGCACATCTTCTGGCTACTTTCACTCATTTTAAGAAATCAGCTGAAATGCAAACAGATTTCTCTGCAGTTTCTTTCCAGCAGCAGAGTTCTACGAAGACTTACTGATTTAGCTGCCTGCTGAGGCATTATATATCCAATGACCTCCCAATAGATTTCTGCCCTAAAAAGTATCTTTTCCATTTCATTCTTTTCATTGTTATGCCATCTAACATGAAAGTAGAAAGGACAGAAGTAATTCTTTTAGAGACATTTCTTTACTGCAGGTGTGAAACTCTTAGTGGCCCTTGTAAGTTAATACGCATTAAAATACATGATCAGACCATCAGACCCTGAATATCCCAGGAACAGATGGTGTATTGACTGCCAAAGGCTAATCTTCATTTAAGGTACTCTGGTTGCAACTGAATCTAATGAAAAGGTATGATTCTCAAACGCCCTGCTGCTTAAAATGCTCTGTTTTATTCCTGCCACTATACTTTTTTTTTTCAAGATTGCGAAGATTAAAAGATGAATGAGATCTCAAAATTGAAAGACAACGTGTAGCCTCATGAAAATTAGATTTTTATTTCTTCCTGATAACACTAAAGTTAAAAATTATTAACCTTGGATTCTAATTCCCTTCTCTGGATTTCAAAATCTGTGTTATGTCTTATGAATCTTTGTTTAATAAAATATGAAAATCCTGTAACTCTTTCATCTACAGTGATGCTTAGTATTTTCTAATAATAAAAAATACAAACCATTTTTCCAAGATGAATAACTAAATACCTCTGTATTAATGCAAACCAAATTGCATTATATATTTCTTAGAGCTGTGAGCTGTAAGATATAAATTTTTATTTTAAAAATACACAATTTATATTAAAAAATACAATTGTTAACAATGGTATTTATTTTAACATTAACAACTGAATTTAAGTAACACTCTGACTACCATTTCCTTTTATGGACTTTTCCTCAGGATGCATCCTTATATTAGTATTTCCCATGCCTATAGGGTAGGTCTGTAAATTTTTTTAATGTTTTTTAATCCCTTCTTAGTCCTTCTACTTTACTTTGTTCTCTAATTTTTAACTAAGTATTTTAAATGGGACTTTTAAATACTTTTGATGCTTCTGCAAGAATTTGATTACAAGTTTTTGACAAACTTTATGACTTGTAGAATAGTTTCAGTAGTGTCATTGCTATTTTTCTTTGATAAATTAATTATTCACAAGAAATAAAAATTATGTCATTCTTAGGACTGTCCTGTGCAGTGCCAGAAGTGAGACTTTGATGATTGTTGTAGGTCCCTTCCAACTGAAGATATTCTATGATTCTATGATAAAAAAGATGTTTCTTAGTTCTTTACAAAGACTTCTTTGTATTTAGTACCACAGAAATGCAGACAATGACTTGGGTGAACTTGGTGATCCTGAATGTTCTCTAACAAGGGAACATGAAAACCAGAACTGTTTCTATGGTTTATATGTAAAATGGATCTCTAGGTTACATTGAGAAAATAATAGGAATATTATTTCATCACAAAAGGAAATACCACTGTAGGAAATGAGAAACCATGCAGACAAATGATAAAGTCAGTGCAGTTTTGCTGTAATGTAGTTGTGAGGCTGGCATTTTGAAATATTACCTTTTTTATTTAATTGAATGTTGTGGTTACTGTTTCACAGTCAATACCACAGAAATTACTGTACAGGCTGTGTCTGTATATGATTTGAAAATGCAACCATTCACCACTTTTCAGGGTTGAAAAAAAAACCTATAAAAAAATTCAGGTGTCTTAAAAAGAAATATGTAAATGTAAAAAATGTAATACAACCTCTTTACTGGTTCAGACTCACTGTAAGTTGAAAAAAAACCCCATGGATGCACCTTCCAGTGAAGCACAGTTGTGTGTTCGGTCTCTTTTGTATTTAGATCCATAGCACCTGAGAAATGGGGAGAGAAGGAAAGGCAAGTAATTGCCCTTCAGTCTTACCTCAGAACCCCTAGTCCAGGTCTGAAACATAGTCTGCTGCTCTAGTAGCATTTTCAGGACTTCACGCAGTACTTGGCACTGGAGTGGCTTAGTTTGGATTGCAGCTTTCTGAGATTTGTTGCAACAGTTGTGAAAAGTGATGCTTGGACTCGTCTCTCTTAGAGGTCTTTTCCAACCATACTGGTTCTATGATTGTATAGAAGATCCCAGCTGACAGCTCTGTGCAGTGAACTCTTCTGTTAATTGCTCCACAGATAATGTGCAGCAGCTGATACGAGGTCTCTGCACTTCAGAATCACCAACCTGCAGAGCTGCCTGGGGGAGCAGGAGGAAGAATCTCATTTCTCTGCCTGTACCACCGCTGGGATTAAAGGTATTGACAGTCACCCTTGTGTAAAAGCCTTCTATGTGCATAAAAGGAGAGCAAAGTGCTGAAGCAAAGGAACTAGAAATGATATATGCCTTAGCAAAGGTGCTTTTTAAGTGAAAGCAATTTAGCTTCAGTGTGAACACAGTGTAAATTACAGCACAATACCCTGCAAGAATGTTATAGTTAGCAAAAAGGTGTTTATACATGGATTTTTTCAAGCCTAGGGTATTCAGAGTTAAGATTAAATTCACAAGCCATCAAACACCTTAAAGTTTGAAAATCCATAGTTAGGGTCCACAAATTTACTTGGCTTGCTCCCATGGATGATAGCTGTCTTCCCAAATTCTCTTTTATCTCTTTTGTAGTAAATAGTATTTTTTTTTTTTGATCAAGGATTTTTACAATACCTTAAGAAGTTGGCAAATTTGAAAACATTGTACTTTACTTGCACAGAAAATTGGGGAAGGGATCAAAGTGTGTGTATGGTGTTGGTTTTGGCTGCCCTTTCTCTGTCCCTGAGTTACTGATGAGCTAATATCGGAACATCAGGATGGATTACTAGGAAATCATTAATCAACTCTGGATATTTGAGCTTAAATCTGACTAATATATCCATTGAATCATGATGGATCTTGCTTTTTTGTCATATTTTTGCCATGAGAGGGCAAAAACTGAGGAAGTGTTGGGTTTTGATTTTGTCTCATAAATGATGAAAAATCTCTAAAAAAATCTAAATCTTAAAAACCTTTGAATTCCTGGAATGGTTCAGAACATTGTAATGATTATTACGTTCTCTTTTCTGCAAAACAACAAGCTGAGGGGAAATTATATCTTAGTCCTTGCTTTGAAACTTGACTTGTGGCTGTGAGGGAATTGTGGGGGGCAAATTTTAGAATTAGGATAAAATTACTGATAACTATGAAATCTGTAGATGAGGCATCTTTAATGTATGGTGTTGAGGAGTATATAGGAAGGAGGAATCTATTATGTGTGTTGAAAACACAGCTGTTATCCTTGCATAAATATTTCATGCAGTTGAGTGGTGAGCTTTTCGGTTCCAGTACCTGTGTGTTGTTTGAGAGTTACTAAGCCTGTGTCTTTTGTACAAATCCCAAAGTAACAGAGGCACTGCAGAGTTCAGAGCAGAGCTTCCAGAAGCTTAACCAATGTCAGACTTCACTGATGCCCTTTCCAGTCATGTGCATCCTGCTAGCTTTGCTTCTGAATACAAGTCAAATATAGTGGTTTGTAGAAGTAATGAAGAAATACATTACCAGTGTTTGTTTTTAATTCTCCTTGTGACCTGGACAGCTCACGAACAAATTTGGAAGCCTAATTAAAATAATGCATTGAAAGCTGTCATTGGATTTGAACAGAGTGAAATAGTTACACCTTTTTGATTTAAAAACAAAGCAAGTTGGGAATCAGAGAGAAAAATAAAACCCTCTTTATTTGGTGTCTCTCAGGGATTAAAATGAGTAAACAGTGGAGATGTTTAGAGAAGTCTCAGCTTTTCCATTCTTCCTCCTTGTGTATTGCAAATACTGTTACAAGAGAACCACAGGTAATTTTGGCTCTATGAAACAAATGGCTGGCAGTTTTTCAGGCTAGCAGCAGAGAATCCCTTGCACTGCTCTTGGCTGGTGAAGAAGACCAAAGTGTTTTCAGTAGCTCACAGATAGCACTGTTTTGATTTAGAATCAGCACAGAATACGCCATTCCCTGCTTATCTACAACAAGCATCTGTTTAAAGATTACAGTACTTTCTATAGAGCTGCAAAAATATGTTGACACGTTGTAAGTTAAAGGAAGATGGAGCTCACAGTATAATCACATGGGATACTGCTCCCACTGGAGCCAAAAGCAAAGCTTGCTGTGACTTCACACAGTTCAAGGATTTGGTCCCAGCTTCTGAAACAAATACAATAAAAGACAAGACAGAGAATAAAAAGGCTGTGTAGCACCTAAGTACTTGAGTACTTAAGAACAGTCAGTCAACCTCTGACCCTGGCCAGCCAGCAGTTCTTGAGTGGGTAAAGGCCAACAGGTTTCCACCACTTCTGAGGAAAAGGAAATATGGATGTCAGAGTTAGGCTCTGTAGTCCCCATAGTGATGTGAAAGCACGTACATCATGATGCAGTTTGTTTGGCTGTGAGAGCACCTCTACAAACTATAATGTCCCACAATCACTACCCTCTTGTCATTTTCTCACAGATGTGTCTATGTATTCATACTTCATTTTTTCTGAAACAAGGATTTCTTGTTTAACATCATCAAAATAATGGGCAGAAACATGCATACACACAAATGTGCTGAGGAAGGAAATGTTCAGTGTGTGTTCTGTAACATCAGAGATTAATTATTGTCTTCTACTGGAGTTATAGATGCCAATTAAGGTTTTCCATTGTCTGATACTAGGACCTCCTGTGTTTATATTTCTACAAGCATATTGCAATGCAATTTGTGCTTCTCTTGTGATACTTTAAGAGAATTAAGGCTTTGGATTGATTGAAAGTAATCTTGAGGAAAAATTTAATAGCCTTTTTTTTTCTTAAAGCACCAGGTTAAATTTAATGGCAATTAAGAGCTTGGTGTTTCGTGTGTGTTATTCCATCAGAAATATACATTGTCTTATATTTCCCTATTTCATCAGCTTTATATTTTACATTTCTTTTGTTTTTGTAACCTCGCTTACCAAGAAGATAACTGGGAATGCAGGGAAAATTTCTCAGGAAAGCAGTATTCACATCTTTTGAAGAGTTGTAGGAGTGTTGGACAGATTTAGTAGTGCCTTTCAATCAGTGCAGACATAATCTTCTTAGTGTGATCCAATTTGATTATGTGCATTTGTATTCTTGTGAGCTTTGAGAATACCTGTAGAGGTGCTTCTGTAGGAGGTAAAGGTAAGCAGCAATGAGCCCTTTGTGAAGAGCCCATGTAATTTGCATGGATTAGTTTAGATAGAGAGCTCCTACCAGATACCACATGTCAGTTGCAGTTTGTTACATAAATATTCATAGGACAGAGATAATAGAAAGGAAATCTCCCATATTTTTCTTCCTTTAATCTTTATGCCTAAAGACATTGAAAGTAAAATCTATACAAAATTGCACTGTGCCCTTTTTCCAATTCACACCTGAACGATTTGTTCTCCTTCCAGCCAGGCCTAGACAAGCTCCCTAGTCATTTGTTATCTCTTGAATTGAATTCCACGTGAACAGTAAGACTCTCTTGTCATTTTCTTCTTGTGTCTATGGGTCTGTGAAGGCTGATGCAAGTTCAGGAGGAGAGCTGACAAAGTAGTGCCAGCTGGTAGCTTTGTAGGGTGCTGCTGAGCACCTCCCTGCCTCAGACATCAGTGTCCCATCCAGGAATTTCCTTCGCTTGTAATTCCCCTCTCCTTGGGGGAACATTGGAGGTAGTGGCTGCTCCTCAGGATTCAGTACCTCCAGTGTGGCACATTTGCCTGCTGTTGTGAAGGGGTGTGGAGGGAGAGAGCTATGGTTGATGGCAATCACAGGTGAAGTGCTTTCACTGGTGATCATGATCCTAGTCATGGGTTCTGAAATACCTGACGCAAATTAAGTATTCTTGTTATTTTCCTCTACAGCAAACAAGACATTTTTCCTCCATACTTGATAGAGAGGAACATAATTGAGAGAGATTAGGATATTTATTGACTGAAGTAACAGAAATTTGTGTGGGGGGAGGGGGAAATGTTGTGAATGACAGCCATTTATTACTTTCTTGACTGAAAATGGATGTAAGAATATACCTTGATTTTGTTAAGGCTTGTAAAATAGCAGATGCTCTTACTGAGGCTGCCACAAATGTTTTTTGAGACTTGCTTGTTCTGCTCAAGCGGTACAGATGTGAGGAAAGAAGACCATGTCCATTAGAAAGACAAAAAAAAGAAGGGAGGGGGCTTCCCACTAGTAAGTTCACCATATTTGGTACCTTGAGGCTTGTTTCATATCAGTTTAGGGGTTCCACTCCCAATGTGTCTGTCATGACTAATCACATAATTTGAAGTTTTAAGCCACTTAGGATATGGAATGACAAAGCTCTTACAAAAGGGCGACCAGCAATATATTAAACCCATCTTAATTACATTGTTTGAATCAAAACCACTTGCATGTAAGCATTAGCTGGATAACACAGAAAATTGCTGCTCTCTGTGAGTGTTAAACCAACCCTAGGAAATCTTGCACTGTTATGAAATTTTGTGATTTATATCAGCTATTAAGAAATATTAAAAGTCTTCAACTATGCAGAAGTGCACTATAGCTTGAGGGGATCTGGGGATGCTTGTATTGTGAAGTGATCCCTTATGAGAAAAGCTCTTCTTTACTTGACATCTGCATTGTTCACCCCATGATATGCTTCCAAAATATTTCAAGTTGTGTATTAGCTGCACTGTTTTAATTACTAAATACAGGCTTTTTTTATCAACTATGCTTCTAATGCCTGAGGAATTTCCACGATTCTCTGGTAAATGTTAAGTCTTTGTTAGCAAGAGGCATTTGAAGAATAGCTCAGTAGTCTGAAGGCTAAAGAAAATCCATATAAAACAAAGATATATTTTCATTTTTCTAGTTCTGTATATGAAAAAAATGCTGATATGCTATAAGCTATGTAGCCTTCTGCTATTTTTCTAACCCTTGGGGAATGCAGTGTAGAATGGACACTTGTTCACTTACTAAAATTTCTTTTCAGCCTCACAAAGACTTGGCTTCCCAGCTTGATGAAAACATTCTTAGGAGTTTATATATAGCACTGACTCTTTGAGTAGTATTGTTTAGTGACAATAATAACATTATTGTTTTAGTTTCTCAAAAGCTCCCTTCACAGCAGTAGTTGAATAGCAGCAGACTAAATGCCACAGTATGCTCCTATGTGTTATACCATTTTCTTCTGTACCCACAATCATAGAAGATGCAGGTGTTTGCTTCTCTCACCAAATATTTTATATTGTTTCATAATGTCTATGGACATAAAAGTATTACTTCATGAACCACACCTTCACAAAATGTGAATACAGCTTCATGATTTGTAAAATAGAATGAAAACAGTGACTTTTGGAGCAAGTCCCAGCTGGTATCGATTAAATCAGATTTGTTGACGTAATTTTTTTTTTCTCAAATACTCCTATATCATTTAAGGGAGATAATTTGGCACAGTCATTTTATCCTGGCTCAGGATTTGTCTGCCTAGAGAATTGGACAGCCCTTCCAGTGAAATGAAGTCAATACAAAGGTTGAGCACTTTTCTCGCCTACTCCATCAGGATGCTTTCATTTAGAAGTAGACCATTTTTCACTGCAGTTTGCACAATAAAATATTTGAAGTGCTTTTAAGGATTTTTTTTTTTCAACTTCAAACATTAAGCCTAAGCTTCCAGAGCACCTCTAGGCAGATAAGAGAAAAGAGTCCTTGACTTGTTCAAGCAGTTTAACTGCATACTTGCTTGGTATATATTTGCGGTAACACAACTCATTTTTGTAAAAGTAATTTATAAATCAGGGGATCTCTAGGTTTCTAATTTACTGTTCAGCACCCGTTCTTGTAAAACTGCCATTTTTCTTAGCCAGAGCTGTGAGAAAACACCGTTGTCCCAACCCCAGTTTTACATTATGCTCACAGATGTAGCATAACCTCATGTAATTGAGAAAATCCCTTGTGACATGCCATAATATAATATAATAGGCCAGCTGGTAAAAGTGGAATAATGAAGAAATGTAAGTAACTGTTGATGTCAAGATAGGGCTGATGTGAATGTTTGTGCCCTGGCCAAATCCCAAATTAGAGCAGAAAACAGTCAGCTGAGATAAGCATGATTTGAAGCAGCATTCAAAATGTTAGAACGCTGTAGCAGTGTGCAAAAAGCTCACTAACTCACTCACTTTCAGAGGATCTGAGGATAATCAGCACCTCTGAAAGAGGCCCCTTCCTAAAGAATATTTCAGGGTGAAGTCAGAATTCATGAGAAAAAGAACTTTGCAGAAATCCCCCAGCAAGAACAGTGGTGCAATTTGCATCAGTCATAGCCACACGTTTACTATATATTTGGTAAAACTCAGGCTATTGAGGGTGCAGGCACATTCTTACAGCATTACTCCAGAAACGTTCAAGCAAATCATATTGACAAAAAAATGAGTTTTACTTGTTTGATCGTGCTCAAAGATGCAGGATATGCATTGGCTAAAAAATCACTGTGAGATCCTTATCACACTTGTCTTCTTGGGAACAGAGATATATTTGTATATACAGACAGTCAAAATTCCATTTTTTATAAATGTTGACTTAAGCACAAAAATTTTGGTATTTCTTGTCCAGAATATTCCTGAAAGAAGAAAGGGAGAGTTCATTATCTAGAAAAACAAATGTTTTATGAAAATTTTAAAAGAAAAAAACCATGCTCCACAAAATGCAGATTTTTTTTTCCCATTCCTCCACTCCAGCCCCTATTTGCAAATATTTCTCGTTAATTAAAAATTTACTTTTTGATTTTTCTTTTGCATTTTTTGGTGGTCAGGCTTGGAACACGCCAAGTCCTTTGCCTGTTTACTGATAACGTTATCAACACTGGAAGTTAGAGCAGCCCCCTGAGGACAGTAATTTCTGCCTTTTTTCACTCAGTGTTTAGAAACAACACTGATACCCAAAATGTTTGAAGTGTTGGAGCTTCTTTGGAATCACTCCTGTGCTAGTCTTCTAAGGGAGTGGCTTGAGGTTTCACATTCAAGTTTAGATCAATCTTGCAATATGAAAAATTCCCTAAGAGGCTAGTAAGCTTCTCTCACGTTGTTGAACAAGTTCAAAATCTGACCCATAATATTTGGTATTTCGAGTATGAATGAGGTCAGGAATGTTACTCAGGGTTTAGATTTTTTTCACTTTGAGTTCAACAAATACAAGCTCTATCGCTTCAACACTCATTTTGTTCAAGCTACTGAAGGTTAGGCGATTTCTAATTTGGTACCACATTGATCTTGTCAGTGGACATAATCAAGTGCTTAACATGTTCAAATAGGCTCTAGCTGCAAGAGACAAGGCTTTGTAAGCATTGAAAAATTGAAACTCTTATTCAGCTATAACATATCCAAAGCACAGCTTACTGAGATAAATTTGCCACATCCCTCTGTTTCGAAGTGGAACGAGATGGCCAGCAATGGCAGAAATACCTTTGAAAGGGGATGTTGGAACACAATAGTTTTTCAGGTGGAAGAGACAAGTTAATGGTCTGGCACCCAAAGCTGTGGTTTTGTCTTGAGAAGGGAGAATACAAAGACACCTTAGAGGAAAGAGCAGTCTGCAATTATTATAATGCTGAAAGTGAGTTCAGCCTCTGTTCATGTCAGTCATAACCAAGCAAGTTGTTCTTGGTCAGTTCGGTGGAGCAGACAAGGAGAAAGTGGAAGGAGATGTTGTCAAAGTACAAAAGCATGGAGATGACTAAGTGTTCTTTTCCCTACCTGTCACATAAAATCAAAAATTTCTGGAAGTCCAGGAACAGGCTGAGATGGGAAGGAGAAGGATGACTGCAACAACACAGGTATTTTAAAGAAAATTGAGACATTGAAGACAAGATAATTTGACAACATGTGATTGCAATTGATGTCAAAATCTTGATCTGTATTTTTCCATGGCCCTCAAGCAATTGCTTGGTCTTCCTTATTTGAGAGCTATAAAAGCCACCCAAATTTATGAGTTGAGACAGAAAAGAATCAAGAAAGAAAATCAGAAAATTTGAGAGAGAAGTTTTTTATTGTCCACATGTGACCTAGTATAAATCCTCAAGGAATAGTGGTTTGAAGTACAATGTGGCAGACAAATGAACAAAACTAAATACAAGAATTCTCTAGTTCCAAATACATGCCTGTAAGGGAAAATCACTTAACTTAAACAACTCATTACTTTTTCTGTGGAATTGAAGAAATATTTACCTACCTCAAAGGAATTTATGGATTGGATCCTGACTCTAGTTTTATAGTCACATAAATGGAAATTTTAGCAGTGAACATTTTGTTTGGTAAAAAGACCGATTAAAAAAGAGTCTTTTTTCAAAAGAGCCTTTTGCAGGTGCAAAGCAGTAAGCATTAGTATTCCCTTAGTAGAATTTGACACCACATAAAATTGTAAATAGTTGCCCATCTCTTCAGATTCCAAAGCCACTGTTAGCAATGAGATACAAATAAATGCTGGTTTATTTTGTGTCGTGTTTAGACTGTTATCTGCATACGGAAAATTTTTTTTTAAAGTATAACCTTAGTGTAGCTGTATTTTCACTACCTGGATATTAGTGTCTGGATCTGAAAAGAAAGGCAATGTAAAGATATCAAACCAAAAGTTTTCATTCAAATCAGAATTAGTGTGATGAGGTTCCGAGGTCCTTATCTTTTGAAATTTGATGTCAAAAGTACTGCTGACTTGAAGGTGCTTCAAACATCTGTCCATACCTGGTAAATTAGAAAAAAATCATAACTTGTTACACTCTCAAGCTTTAGGAGTCTAAACCATCACATCTTTGTCCATTTGCTGCTTCCTCTCTTTCCTGCGAATCTTTACCCTTCTGGTTCTTTGTCACAGGCCATGCTTGCTTTGCTGTGCTTTTAGACATTTAGAGACAGCTGCTCTGTGCTTGGAGTAGATAGTTGTGTGCCTTGAAATTGTTGTCTTCAGATATATGGAATCATAGAATCCAAGGATGGTTTAGGTTGGAAAGGATTTAAAAAACATCTAGCTCCAAGCTCCTTGCTATAGGCGGGAACACCTCCCACTAGATCAGGTTGCTCAAATCTCCATCCAGCCTGACCTTGAATACCTCCAGGAATGGAATAATAGTCACTGCTCTGCCTCAAAGATTACTTTTTGCTGTTTTATTAATTGCTTTCTCCGTGATGTCTTGGTGTATTCCTTTTTCATGGAAAAGTTAAAAACTGGAAATTTTAAATGCTTTCTTGCCCCAGACTTTATGCTACTGGCAAAGGAGGGAAGACTGTGTCAGTAACCTTGATGATGTTTTCAGTCAGACTTTTGAGCAAATCCAAACAAAATCTCATAGGTCTCAACATAAAAAGCTTTATGATATTGCCAGTTCCCTTACAGGCCCGATGTTAAAGTAAATTATTTGATTGCTTTGCACATTATAAAATATTGCGAAGGACATTTGCAAAAGTTCCTAACTTCTGATGTATTTAGTAGTATCAGTCATGACCATAGCTCCCTTCCCTACATTTATCCCCTAAAATATAATCTAGTGCTACCAGACTGTTCTGTGCCAGCAGTTCTGTTACCATAGTGCTACAAGCAGCTGTGGTGTAACTTCAAGGAGGCCCAGAATCTGCTCTAAAAAATTTTCTTCATTAAGAAGTCCAAAATGCAGATGAAAATAGCAGAATCCCTTGCTCATATAAGCAGTGCAAATGCAGCTGATGGTTGCTTCACTTTCTGAGTTCTTAATCTTTTACACTGATGCACTTAATTGGAGATGTGAAAGCTTCAGCACCTTTGAAACAGGTGCAGTTTGTCCTTATGTCAGAAGACACAAAAAATTCCACTCTAAATGTCCAATTCTGTTCAGTTACAGTAAAACTGGTGCCGAATTTAGGGATTCTGGCTTTCAGGTTACTTAAAATAAAAAATAAATCTGATAAAGTTGCATCAGCTATGACTTTTCTAGAGTCAAAATAAGCATACTTGAATGGCAGAAAGTGACATATTTTCCCTTAAAAGGTTTTTCTGGAATTCACCTTCTGTTCACACAGTCTGCCACACAGCATATACACCTCTTCCTGTTCATGATTTCTGTGGTTTACATGTGCATTGGTTAGGGCATCTTAAATAGCTTTTTATTTGTGTACTGAACTCCATGTGGGACCATATGTAGCAAATCATAAATGAAGTAATGGCAAAGTTTGTATACACTTTCCTCCTGCCTTTCTGTCTCTGTTATAAAACAGCTCATTTTTGCTCAGATTTACACAGCTACCATTAAAATCATCATGTAAAAATCAATTTTCTAAGAATTTAGAAAATACTAACCATTTGTAAAAGCAGACACCAAAGATTCACTAATTATACCTCTAATTAAAAAGAAATCTCTCTTATGGAGCTGTAAATAATTAATTTTATGTAATACACCTGGGAAGAGTAGACTCTCCTTTTTAGGGTAAAGGAGTCAGAGTCTTCTCTAAATGTTACCAAGTCAAGGATAGAAAATACAATTAAAAATGACATTTTGATCATAATCCTCCTTTCTGATACGGTATATAAAAGAAAATATATATTTAGTAATGGATCATTTCACAGAAAGGCTTAAAATGTCAATGCTGCTCATATTTTCTACCTTTGCTCTGTGTGTGTTGATAAGCACTTGTTCCATTTGCCACCTACACACTGATAAAGCTCTAAGCCCGCTTCTCTGGGTGAAAGGATAATCCAGTGGTTAGACTGAAATTTGAATTTGATGAGCAGCTTTGCCATGAACCTATATCTGGTCACCTGCTACAAATCCCTTATTGCCATATGCAAACAAAAGGCAGTAAATTTTGCAAGTTTAGCTATTTTCTGATACTGTCTGGCTTGTGGAGGCTTAGCAGGCCTAGTTGGCTTGGTGAGACACCTTGCCTGGAGAGAGCCACCTTGAAAGGTGGGAACACTCAGTCTGGGGAACCAGGCTAACTCAAGTATGAGGTAAAACACGTAAAATGACTTGCACAGGATCCTTTGTATCATCTGGTTGATCTTCTATCATTTCACTGTGCTTATTAGTGGGACTGACTCCTGAATGTTTCAGCATCTCACCTTCTTGACTGTATGGTACTGTCTGCTTGCTAGACCAGTCCTGAGATTTTAGCTGGAATGGGATAAATAGGTTTTTGTCTAGATAAAATTAGCAGCTCTGTAGAGTTTGAACAAAGATCATTTCACTAAGCAGGAGGATCTTCTGGTACTGGTCCTCCAACCAGTCTGGTCAGTTATCCACTGCTATTCCAGAAAGCAACAGATGGGCACATGACCTCTGCAACAGCATGCAGAGACTCACACTTAGAGAAGCTTTGAAATGTATTTAAGATGTCTCATCCCCAAAGAGGAGCCACGAGGGACCTGGAAGAGAGGTGGAATGTTTATACCAATACTCCTAAAGCTATGTCCCACGAGTCAGGAGAGTTCACGACTATGATATTGGTCACTTGCAGGGATGTGGAGTGGCTTCATCTGGAGGGGTTTAAAGACAGCATTGAAACTGTGATCTACACTAAGGTTCGAGGCAGGAAACCAACATACTGTGCACAGGACACGCAAACGCTTTGTATGCAATGAGCCATGGGCTAGAAATGCCTTTGACAGAGGAAGGATGGAGGTGTGTGGGACAGCTGTGAAGCTGGGATTTGCAGTAAGGCGTGTGTACTGTGGAATTGACTGGGTGATGCTGGGTGTGGACAGGCAAAGCAGTGACAATGTGGGCTACTCTGGACACCTTGGCTAAGGCAAAGCATCCACCCATGGGTGGAAACCCCAAAATGAGAAACTTACACACTTCAGTTCCCCAGTGTCAGAATGAATATTTCACTAACATGTGCTGCTAAATTAATATTTCAGAGACACTTGGACATTATTAATGTGATTTGTGTAAGAAAGAACTAGATATGCAGTGGATAGTTATTGCCCCTTGAGTTAACAACATTTACACATTCTGCTAAACCAGGAAGGATTTAAACAACAGCACAAGGTCAGAGTCCCTGTTTTGTTACTTTTTTCTCTTGGATTTAGACCTAACAGCTGCACTGTTCTGCACTGATCTGCTGCACTGCATCATCCTGCTAAACACATCGAAATAGTCAAGACAACACTTCTGAAAAAGCTGGTTGTCATTTCATGCTAATTTCCTGACAGGAGTGAAGCTAAATTGGTTAGAACATTTTTTTTTTTTTTTTTTAAGGAACATCAGCATTTGGCAAATAAGGATGCATAAAACTAATTGAATACACTATACATTTCAGTAGAACAGGCTTGAATAGTTCCTGCACTAAATTACATATGTGGATCCCACTGTTTCATCTGAGATCATCTCAGCAGGGATGGCTATGGAAATGCAAATTTACGCTGCTGCTGAGCCCTTGCATATTTTACACTGTGTGTCAATGATTCACTTAAGGATCTTGGCATGGTTTGTGTTCTTTCTTAACATTCAGCAACTCAAACATTCTGCTCTCCAAATTAGATAAAATTATTTAAATAGTAATAGCATTTTCAATGTATGATCTGGACCTCTTTTTGCTTAAAGCAAGTTCCACATTTCCCTACCTCTCCTTTGTACAAGGTATGAGTACGTTGATCACTTCATCTAAAATATGGAGGGGACTTTATGACAATGATCTTTCACAAAATGACAAAATGTTAATTTTTCTTATAATTTTCCAGTTTCCCAAAACCAGAGTGAACATGGTTGACAATTTTGCTGTTTGCACAAAATCCTCCAGTTATTCTGCCATCTATTGTTTTTACAAAGCTTCCTTCAAATTCTCTGGAAGCTATGCCAAGGTAATGACTGATGAACCATTCCCTGTATGGAGGTGTTAGATACATTGTTAGACTGACTGATAGAATTGTTAAAAGATAGCCAAGTTCTTGCCTGCACAAGCTGTTTTCACATAGTCTCACACAGCCTATCACAGCCAGTCTGACTCCAAGTCTGTAACTATCCAAAACTGTCAAACTCCTAATTGCATCAACCCTCGTACTAAAGAAGAAGCAATAAATGACCAAAACTGGCTTGCTAAAGTTAGGAAAGGAATCGCGTCTCCTAATAACATTATCTTGCTTTCCTCCATTAGAAAAAAAAAAAAAAAAAAATCTGCTGTGCTGTAAACATCAAAAGGAAGAAAACTTACTTTCCTATGAATTTCTTTGGTCCTTGACTTCACAGCCTAAGTTGGGAGGTTTTGCTTAAGCCTTACCAATAGTGGAGTCATTAAAAGGGGTTTTTGATATCGCAGGCTTCCTGGTATCCTATAAACACTGCACTTTTTTTCCCCTCGTGGTATGCACTGATAGCCTGACTCTAGCCAGCCTTCATGGAACTGGTAGGAACTCCATGTCTCTGAAACTGCCGTCGCTCTGCCGCGCTCGCTCAAGCGTATTATTGGGAACTGAATGGACAGGAAAGCACGACACTTAACAAGTCACACGAGGGTAGGTACCTTACTAACAAGTGCAGCAAACTGTGTGGAAAACTTTAGCCAGGCTAGTCAAACTCACATTTTGGGATGTACCTGGTTGTCAGGGGATTGTTAACATTCTTCCAGTTTACATTGAGACTCTGATACATGTTTCTCAGTCTGCTAAAATTTAGTTGTTGGACAAATCTAGGGGCATTTAAAACAAAGAAAACCTCAGTCATTCTGGAAAGTAAACTGCATTTGGAAGAATTCTCAGCATAAACTGGTCTTTCTGTTGTTACCTGTGCCTTTTAGTGCTGTTTCTGAGAGCAAAGATTTTTGGCAGACACAGTGAAAGGGATAGCATGCTTGCCTGGCAGTGCTGAAGGTGCTTTTAGCTTGAAACCGTTGGTATTCCTTGAAATGAGAGATTCATGGGAAATGTGCTTGGAGGCCTAACTGACTGGAGCATGCTGCTCTGGTGTCCTTAGCTCAAGGGCTATGTTTTCCTGTAGGTCAAAAAACAGGAGGAAGTCTAGAGAATTTCTAGCCATCACAGGAATAGAATGAGTTGGATATTCTCCAGTCAAACCATCTTTTCTCCTTTTTTTTTTCTTTTCATCAGAAAGTGGTGACTCATCACATCTGGAATGATTTGTGGAACTCTGTCAGTTTAGCAAACTGACAGAGAACTGTAAGGAGGTTTCCATCATTGCATGCTGTTTCCTGGCAGGAGGTTGTAGAGCCCAGCAACAGTCACTTCTTCAGCACCACAGGGCTTCTCTGGGTTTTTATGGTTGTCAGGATCTCTCACAGGCATTTGGAGACCAGAAGCCCGAGGAACCTATGGTCCTCTTGGAGTTTGGCCCACTGTTGTGCAGCAGCTGAGAGATCATGCTGGGGACCCCTCTCAGGGCTTTCATGCAGATACTGTTGAAATTTTCCAGAAATAAACTGCCTTTATTTTTTTCTCTATGAAAATATAGCTGTTCATATCTATACAAGAAACTTACATATAATTTGGGTGAAAAAGAGAGTCAACATATTTTTTTCTTAAAATTACCTAAAATCAAATTTTAAAAGGACCAAAACCCACCACAAATGCTCTAACTACAGCATTTCATTCTGCCCAGAAAAATCTTGCTTTCATGTTTGGAAGAAAGAGAGGCTGAGACATTGTTTTCTAGTTTTTGATGGTGGTTCATGTAGAAAGCAAGACTTTAATAAGCCAACTTAAAATCCTGCTCTGTGTGAGGACCCTGCTCTGGACACTTTAGCCAATGAGCTGGAGTGCTGATTCCTGTATTCCTCATCTGCTGCCTCACTTGTGGAATCCTGGGGCCTTGACTCCTTGCTACACTAGGAGCTGGGCATTAAGCAAGAGTCTGTCACAGTCTCCAGTTTCAGTGTCATTTTAGCTATTTTGAAACAAAATATTTGAGAATTTCTCACTTCCAAAGGAAACTCTTGAAATGTCTGTATTTTTGTTCCAAAGAGGGAAAAAAGAAGTCTAGAATTTCCTACAGAGAAGAAATCCCAGCTCTTAATATGTTCTCTTCAGGAATATCCTTGCTAGAGGTCACAGCATTGCAACTTTATGAGCAATAGAAGCTGGGTGAACTAGCTGGAGGCAATCTGAAGTGTCCATTTTGTGTGGTGTCATTTTATTTATATCCAGGGACAGCAGAGTGCTAACGCTTTGACAGCCACAATCACAATAAGATCTAGCTCTAATGAGTGTAGGGATGCAGGCTTGCCTGCAAATCATAAGAGGTGTGAGTTTTGGATGCAGTCATCTGTACTGCCAAACCTTACCCACATGTTGTTCTGTTCTCTCATTGCGGTTTTTCTACTGTTGCTTCTATTAAGAAATAGTGTTGCTCTCAGGAACTGAAGAAAGTAACGCCTGCTGCCCCCTCCCCAACATCCCATTGTAGCCTTTTCCTTCCATAAACACCTTGGAATAACTAGAACTTTTTAACAAATCTGCTTATCAGTGAGTGACACTAGAGTCCTTCAACAGCAATTATTAGCAGGGGGACATTTTTTAGCCAATTGCCCACAGATTCTTTCCTTTCTCAAGCTTGGAAAATTATCGTGGTGAGATTAAAATTACATTGAATATGCTGTTTGCTAAAGAACAGCCTTTTGGCTCCATGGAATTAGAGATGCCTTATTCACTGTGCTGTCAAAGCTTGTCCTCTACACTCCCAAATTAGTATGAGTCATTTCTGAGAGCACTGAATATTTGTCTGCTAGCGAGGCTGCAGGTGTTGGGTGTTATTCCCAAAGTCCTCTTCACATTCCATGCTCACTGTTGTGTTCCCCAGCACTGCCCTTCACTCTTTGCTTGTTAATTGAAACATCCATTCAGTTCCTTGCTTGGCCTTTGTTGCAGGGAAGCATTGATCCAGGTCTTTTACAGTAACTTCTGACACCAGAGGTGTCTGCATGCTCTTTTTGAAAGCAACCACAAACTTGAAGTGCGAGTCTATTCTGTACGTTAAACCAGCTGAAACACTTGGAGAACAGAGACAAGGCTTCACGCATGCAAATGTTTCCTCTAGCCTGAAGGAAAAGCATCAGGCAGACTCAAACTAAATAGTATTGCTCATGGCTACGAAAACACCACTATTATCATATTGTATGTTGTTTGTAAAGATGCCAGAGAAACAGAAAATTGAAAGCTGGGGAGGGGTACTCTAAATTTTTAGAGTTCTGCATGAGAAACAGTTCCCCAAACTGAAATAATTTTGTTTGACATTTTTCCTAGATTTGTACTTGCACAAATCTGACTCTTGAGTGAATATAATCACTTAACAGAGCCACAAAAATATTTATCAGCTGGCATCTTTAAGATTGTCTTCCTCTCTTTTGCCTTCTTTCAGTCATCAGGACACTCTTTCAGCCCTGCAGTGCTTCATTTTCCTTCCAGCCTGAAGGATGGTTCTCAGGTGCTTATTCATATGCATAATAATGTCTCATGTCTCAAAATATCAGGACTAAGCATGACACTTTTCAGTTTGTAAATAAGAGCAAATTCTATTAGGTACGCAAGGAAGCAAGAATTCATCATTTAAACAATGGATTAGAAACAGTGGATACAAAAAGGTGCTTGAAACTGTATCCTGCATTAAAAGGAAAATAGACCCTGTCATTCACTCTCCAGAATTTACTCTTTATTTTTTTCTCTCTTACCATAGTGGGCTTCAGCACAACGATCATACTAATTACATCGTAAACTCATCTATCTTAAATATCACCCTTTAATCTACATGAATTATCCTAGTTCTCTCTGGAGACGGAGAAAAAGAGACAGGCAGCTCCTGAGATTCATTCAACCCAACTCTCTGAAGAGAGAACAAATAGTCCTGTGTGAGTGGCTTGGATTGGCTGTCTTCAAGGTACCTAAAGCTGGCTGAGATGAGCCCAATTTCCCAAAATGGAACCCTAGATTTTTTCCCCATCTCCTCATCCTACTAATTGATATGTGTTACTCAGAAGCACTAAAGGAAAAAAAGAGTAGATATCGAGTCAGTCGGCAGGATCCCTGCAGGACGATGCTTCTCTTCTAATCATATATATATATTTAAAAAAAAAAGCTCCAGTTATTATTGTATAATCTATAAAGAGTTCTCTACATTTGGCAGAAATAAAATGTAAAACATTTATCCTTATATTGAAAAGGCCCCTGGAGCTGCAGCAATCACACTTTAACAGCTAAAGTGGTGCTGTAGGAGATGTGCTGTAAAGCAGCGCCAGACTCTACAGCTATGCAATCCCTATTCTGTGGTGGCTTCAGTAAAGGAGGAAAAGTGGAGTTCGTTGTTCCACAAGGAGGTTTGGATAGCTTAATCCTGGGAATCCTAGTGGTAAATGCAATATGGTTGGTGAAATTTATAGTTGTATTAAAGCCTAGAAAGCATTCTCCATGCTGATGGAACTAGTGAGAAATGAGGAAGCTTATATTTTGCAGAATCAATCCCTCATTTATTGTTCTATTTTGTAAAGAAAATTGCTATGAGAGAAAATTCGTTTTCAATACCAATGAAAATGAGCAGAACAGTCCACTTTGAGGGGCATCTTTAAGTTCCCAAAATCATTTACCACATCATGGCCTGACTGCAAAGTGCACTGAGGAGCAGTGGCCCTTCCAACTGTGTGGAGCTCCCCCATGGTGAGTTCCTGTGCGATCCCTCCCAAGTTGATCACATTGCTACCTATCCACGGGACTCTGCAAAAATATTTCCAATCAATACACAGTAACAACGTTTATTGGAGAGAGGTGCAGTTTTCTAGATTCCATCAGAAGAGTCTTCCCCTCAGCCTTTATCAGAACCAGGGACTGACTCATTTCAGTACTTGAGTGGAGCCTACTCTGCCATCTCACAGGTATTTAACCACTTTCCAGGAGCCTCAAAACCCACAAAAGTGATTTCTGGGTAAACCTTAATCTAGATGTTTTGAAGCAACTGAGCTTTTTTCTGGGAAAAAAAAAAATTTAAAAAAAAAAAAAGGTTATTCTACTCTATCTTTGCATTTCTCTTTTCCTTAGAAAAGTCTGTAACTTCAACAATTAAACTGAGGCTTTTAAGAATAAATTTACCTAAAGCCACCTCCACAAACATGAATTAATTAGACTGTGGCCTTTTCTTCAGACTTTGACAGGAAGTTACTTCCTACAGTCATCTCCATGCAGGCAAACCCAAAACTGTCATATAGACATGTTCTGCAGCTGGATGGAGTGCTTGAACCATTTATGAGTTGTGGGCCAAATCTCATATTCAGTGGTTACCCCACATTCCTCTATTCATTCTAACAAATTTAATGTGGAAAGAAACAGAATTGATAGAAGCTCAACCTGTGCTTTCAAGCCAAGATTGCACATTGATTTAATGTATACTGATAAAGCAAATGTCTTGGTCCCAAATATAAGTAGTGTGCTTAAATGAGCAAGACTAATAGGCTAAAGTCTGTGTGGTTCACTACAAACAATTACACCTTATACTGGCAAAGCATGAGTTGTAGGAATAAGAAATTCAAATTCTGGTAAGTAGACACCAATTTTATACTCTGTGATTACATAGCAACAGAGAAGGAAGAAAAATGCTATCCCCCGAGATGTTCAGCACTAGTCCTGCTAAATTTCAAGCACTCTGATCCCACAAAATAGACAAATAAAATTAGTTGCAGGTCTCTGAGTTGTCACATGGAATTAATTACCTCCATTACATTTCTTTCCAATGGTTAATCGAACCTAAACTTGCAGCTTCTTTTCTAGCTGACACATTGCATCTACTTAAAGGTCTGTCTGTGGAGGTGCTTAAGGTCTTCCAGAAGGCCAGTCATCTAATACAGGTAGTAAGTATGCTTTTAATTCTGGGTCTTCACTTAAATGCCTGGATTTGGGTGGAAATAAAGCCAACTATAGCCTTTTCAGGAGGCTATCAAGAGCCAACTGCATATATATTTATATATATTTTCAAGAGGCAAATTTCATGGTGTCCAAAGTAGGTGTAGAAAGCACAGTGACAGTTCATGAGTGTGTGTGACATGCCCTTGAAATTTCTCATCTAGAAACACGATCTGTTTCTGAAGAGAGGAACGGGGCTGGGCAGCAAGGCTGCAAACTACATGGCTGAAAGAAGCAGTTAAGCTGCCGTGTTGACTGAAAGGCATTTGGGGAAGAATGAAATGCCTGAGTGTTAAGTTTTACAATTGTAAGAGGAAAGAAAATAGATTCTGTAAATCTCTCCACTATGATGGAAACATATGTAAGAGGAGGTCAGTTTTTTGGAAGATGGTCATTTGAAACTCATTCTCTTCTCGTTTGAACTTTACTTCCCCTTTGCTTCCTGAAATGAGTGAAGTTAGTTTCCAAAATTGAAGGTGGGGAAAAAAAGCTCTGAAAATCTCATGTCACTTGAGTCTTTTTACTGGTAGATCTATTGTTATATAATCAGTTTAGGAACAGAGAAAAAAAATCAAATGGGGAAGAGACCCTTGGAAGTATTCTGATTAAACTATTGCTCATAAAAGGCTAGCAAAAATTTCAGAATTTCTAACTTCAAAATCTTTGTTGGCAGTACCATAAACTGTATTCTTTGATTTCAGTCACTGTGGTTAATGCAGAAACTGAAGAAATAAGGACATTTTTACAAAAACTCTTTGATTTTCCTGTATTTTTGTGCTCTTAGGTCTGACTGGCTCCCACTGTAAATTGAGACCTCTCTAAAGTGTGTTTTGTTAATGGGCCATGAGAAAGAAAATACAGATTTAGCACTCCCTCTTCTGCCTGTGTCTTTTGTTCCGATTTTAGAGGACTGACATTTCAGAGGGAGCTGAGAAAAGAGCTGTAATAGGGTCATTCCCATAACCTGTGCTGATGGGGGAGGCTCCTTTGCCTGGTCCCACAGTACCTTTCATGCTGAAAGATAAAATGTAAGCCTTTTTTGTGTCTTTTGCTGTACTCCATGAGACAGCACAAAGGACCCATATGTTTAGGCTTCAAATAACTGTTTGCTAATATGCAGGTCCCAGCTGCATACAAACCTCTGATCTTTGGGGAGAGTTGGAATACACCCACTTCTGCTGAATTTTAAATTGGCATTTAATGTATCTCTCAGAAAAGCAGTCAGAGGAACATAAAGAAATGAGATATATGTTCCCCATCAGAATTTCCCTGTAATTAGGAATATTTCAAGTCCTCTTTTTCTTTATCAGTTATATGGAGTGGAAAAACTCATCATAAGCAAAAGGCAAGAGATTTTCTATCTGCATGCAAGATATCATTTATCATTAGGAGTTATGAGAGCATGACCATTAATTTTTTCTCAAGCCTTTCATATCTTGTGTTTTTTAACTCACTTTTGTATTACATTTTTGAATGATAGTGTTCAATTCACTACTTAGGGGTTGTTCTCAAACTCTTTAATATAATCCACATCCATACAATATTGAAGGATCTATCTTAAATTAAATCTACAGAAGAAGGGATATTCAAAGTTCTCTGTTTTCTGAGTGTATCATTCATCTGTCACATCAATGTTGTTCTGTACTGTAAGACTGTGCACTTGTCTTGTCCATCCTGAATTACTTACATATCCTTGAAAAGCTAGAAAAAGTGATCAGAAGCAGTGAGCATTTTGTCATCAACTTCATGGAACCCAGAATTCAGCTTTTAATAAAAGGAGTCCTACTTTAGGGACGTCTTTGCTCAGTCACCACAGAAAATTAAGTATCTCTTGTGAGTGGCTATGGAAATTATGTTTTCATTAGTTACACAAATGTTGATCAAAACTCTTTTGATTTAATGGATGACTTAACTCCATGGATTTAAATGGAGGTGCAGCAAGGTCAACCAGCTGCCAGACAAAAACCATATTTGTTAAATCTTAAGGGAGCCACTTCCACCAATTCTCCAGACATTGCATTCTCCCATATCATTCCAGGGTGAACGAAAAGCTATAGGCAGCAATAAATACTAGAAGAGGATATGATAAAGTAGAGGGAAGGTTAAGGGTAACCTTCCTATGAGTTGTTTTCCTGCCATGCGTTGCTTTACCCTACAATTGGTTTGCCAGTGCACAGAATATCAAGCTGTTGCAAGGCTGCTTCAGGCACATCTGTCAATTCTCCAACCAGTGTTTGCTCGATGCATGTGCAACCTGGCTCCCATGTACTGTCTAAGAAAGCACAACTGCATATGAACCTGATATGCTGTTCATAGAGACCTTCAGTGGTATGGCACCTTTGGGAACACTGTAAATCATCTCATATCCATGCACCACTTGTGTAGGAATTTGCTTCTGAGAGCACTTTTGGTACTGGAGTTTCTGCTTTAAAATTTATCCCTAATCAGAAGTAGGTTGTGCCATGTCTGCTACTTAGAGCAGTTGTGCACTGTATATGCTCCAGAGAACGTTTGCATGCTTTTGGTGTAGTTTAAAAACAGATTTGCAGAACAAAATACGATATATAACTCAGCAGTAGCAACCCGGTTAATTTTTAGAACTTAAATACTTATTCCATTTCTTAAAGTGAAAAGGCTTGACTCGCTTCACTACTCCTTCTCTCATGGAGAAATGCTATCATGCATAGGTGGTGGTGTCTCTTAAGAGCTCTTGTAAATTAATTTATTACTGTTTATTGTAGGCACTGTATTTTATTGAGCATTTTTGACTTTTTTATTAATTTAAATAAGAAAACAGAATTTTCTTCTTGTTTGTGCTGCTGTAGCTCCATTGTTTTTAGTGTTTCAGGAGCCAGTACAACTTAGAGGATAATTGGACTCTTTATATATATATAAGTTCAGAATGAAGTTAATATAAAATTTCATTTCCATTTCCCTTATTCCCAAATAAGCTGTCATAAGAAAATGCACTTCAGAGGAGTACCATTTGGTCATGGCATATCTTAGCAATTCAAAATCTTGGATTTAAAGTGAAAAATAGTAACTGGAGGTGAGGGGTTTTTTACTATTCCCCAGTATGTCGCTGTTCTGCAGTGGACACATGTGGGTTTTTAACATTCTAGTCTGGACACCTGCAGCTATTTTCTCTGTTAACAACTTTCAAAGCTCCAAACTCTCAGCAAGCAGAAATGCCTGACTGCAGAGCTGTGTCCTTGCTGCCCAGCTGGGAAAAGCTCTGCTTGACTTTACCATCTGCCTCCCTCCAGCACTTCTAAGAACACCGTGCGGTGGGGTGGAGCGCTCTTCTGGGAAGAGTTAGCACAAAATACAAGGAACCTGAAAAGAATGAACTCACTGTGTGGTTGGGGGGAGTGCGTGTGCATGAAATTCAAACCAAATGTCTTACAGAATTAAGACTGGTTTGCAGAGGGACCTCCTGTGTTAAGATTGTAAGCTGAGCGTGTTCTGCCAACAGAAAGAGATGAAAAATGAATGTCATGGACCTTGCAGATTTGCAGTCACCTGGGAACTTGGGCATGTGTGAAGCTTCTGACACATAAGCAGCCACATTGAAGTCAATGCCCACAATTAAACTTCTTCCTGAACTGGGATCTGGTTACAAATTATTGGGTTAGTTCTAATTCTTGCCACACAGGACTGCTTTTAATTCTAAATTAATTCATTAGTGTTTGTAAGGTGCACTGAGATCTTCCAACATGCATGGCACTATTGAAATGTTAAGCATTGTTAAAACTCACGCCTGCAAAAGCAGCTGAAGATGAATTTACTTTACGTGGCAGTCGGTAATGGCTCACTTGGAACAGTTACACATTCTATTGGGTAAATAACAGGACTGTTATAAATTGTAGCAGTGCTATGTTTACATAATAGACAGTAACCACTCCAGAGGTACCATAACAGTCAGCTTGATAATGGGCATTTTGAAAATTATGTAAATACACCTTTATGTGAGGAAGCAAAATGGCTGTAGGAGATAGAAAGCTGACAGTTAGTGGTAAATACTGCATGCTTGCAATGTTTTCAATCTTTTTATGCAAACACGTCCATCTGTTAACCCAACGTGATGGCAGAGCAGAAAAGGGGCTGAGTTCCACAGGCTGCCACTAATGTATACAGCAGTGCTATTAGATGCACGATAGATGGACTAAACAGTGCACTGCTGAGTTCGCAAGTCAGGCAGCGCTGCTAAAAGTTTTCAGGCATGTCTGTTCCCCAGGACAACTGCCTCCATCTTCTCATCCCCCTTCTGGCTACGTACCTTCACATAAGCTTTCTCCCACACTTTAAAAAATGCAGCCACTTCATTTCTGCCAAGCATGTTGCCTGTCCTCCAGCTGCTCTGTGCATCAGGGGGAAAAGTCCTTCCAGCTTTGTTCTCTGTCTCTACAGCAGTTACCTGGTTGCTTCTCCCTTGTCTTGCCTTAGTCTCTAATATTTTGAGTAGTGAAATTCTGGTAAGGACTGCTGCTTTATGAAGCGGTGTGAAACCATGTCTGCCATATCCCAAAACCCCGCTGTTAATGTGTGAGGGGAAATAACACCATAGTATCAGCTGTAAGAATTAAACCCCGTTCTTGACTGGAGCTGTTCCGTGAGTGTTTGCAAAACCCTCTTTCAACAAAAGCATTCGAAAAGCAATTTTGATAAAAATCATTCATTTTGGGAAAGGAAAGGAGGGACTATACGAAAAAGGCGTAATTTTAATTTAAAAAATTATTAGGAAAATTATTATACAACTTTTTTATTCCCCAAAATATCCTGTTCAAAATGGTCGTATCTATCTGTGTTATTCCATAGCCTTGATGATACCCCTACCATTACAGATTTTGTGTCAGGTATTTCCCCATAATTCTTCCACCATATTAAGAAAAATCACTTTGTATCACTCTCTTTGGTTTCCCTGTAAAAAAAAATTCTTTAATAAATTTTTAAGGATTAAGTATTAAGGGTAAGATAAAAACATCTAAATCCTTTTTTTTTTTTTTTTTTAAATTAAAGCGATTTTTAACACCAAAAAAATAACAAGCCTAAGGAAGGGGGAAGTTTGTCAGCAAGGAGTTATGTTAATCCTGTGCTGCAATGGCTGTATGACAATCCAGGAGAATTGCATTCTTAGTAAGAATCATTCTAGTCTTTCCATATTTATCTGGCTTCTGTTTCTTCCTAAGTCCAGGCAATTTGGACTCCCTGACAAGTTTCCTGACAGTGGGGCAAGCCATATGAGGTGCAGAACTCAAGCTGCCTTTTCAAATCTAAGTAGCACTCTGTAGGGATACAGCCTGCTTTTGTGGCTGCTGAGCTGCACAGGTCACTTGGTGTGTGCCCACCCTTCAGCCCAGCTCATGTTGTGGGGGCACAGCAGAAAACCTTGTCACTGGCAGAGGTGTCCCCTAGTCCTCCCTGCCCTGCCTGACAAAGAGAATAGGATTCCTCCCACTGGGTCATCTGGGGTGACATTTGAGGAGAAAGAAGTCTGGTGGAGCTGGAGGAAGGCACTTTGGAGGTGTAGCCCACTGACAAACTGGGATAAGTGTGTTAATTTTTATTTTCTCTAGCAGTAAAAATGGAAACATTTTCTTGGGGAGATTGGGCTGGGGAAATACTTCACTCCACCAGAGCTATTATACATCCAGTTTATTCATTAGGTGTCTCCTTTAATCAGAGGATGAACCTGGACAGCAATTTTAATACTCTCTTGCAACTCAGTCTCAGGGTATGCTCCTTGCTCCCTCTCCTCTGCTGGGAAGCTCTCAAGACTCTTTCACTGCATCCAGAAGCCAGAAAAGCTCTGAAACAAAAAGGTCTGGGCATGGGCCCAGTGTCAAATCTGAGCAAGTTGAGCAGCTTTGAAGATGATATGGCTTTCCATGTTCCTGATAAGGGTTGTTCAGATTTAGACTAAAACTTACTGTAGGGATTTGATTTGTTTCTTAACTTACTGTCCTCCAATAGTGTCTACGAGCTAAAAAAATTTCTACTATTACCTAACTCAGTTGAGTGTTTTAAAATCTGAGATAATACTTTGATCCAGATTTATCCATGATTTTGTAAATATTTTACATCCTTTAGAATTCTGTTACCAATTTACAAGCAATATCTCAGCATTAGAGTACATGGCAGATCTAGAGGTTTACAGTCAATAAGATGAAGCCCAGGGGAGGTGGGGAGTCTGGATTTCATTCTTATCTGTGTGTACAGAAACTGGGTTAAGATGAGGACATGCTCATAAGATTGATTTTCTTTTCCTGTAAATACAATGGAGGGATGAGACTTTACAACTACACAGAAACACACCCTGCCATAACAGGATCCCCACCCTGTCTCTGCTCAGTCCTTTTGATAAAAGCCCCATGCTGGGGGCAATACAGATTAGTTTTAATGAAGCAAATTGGAAAGGTTAAGGGGGGTGGGGACGTGTGTGTCCTCTGACTTACAATGCTGTCCATTCTGGTTTTCTAGGAAAATGCCTAGGACCCACATCTCATCTCATCCCAGCAATTGCTAAAGCCCCTGTGTCTCATCAATACTCAGTCCAGCTGTTGGACTGGGACAGTTTCACTTTTCATTTGGAATGGTCCTATCTCTTCTCAGAAACATGATTTTAACTGAAATGTGATGTTTACAGTATATAATTTTCTCATTTATTTTGCAACACCAACCACCATTTAAGAAAGACACTTACAGGAAATATTAGGGGAAAAGGCAAAAGTACAAGAATTTCCATCAGCAAGACACTGACTGGGAAAGTGAGAGACACACAGGCCAAAAAGGAAAAGAGATATTACCAAGCAAACCTAGATAACAGGGGCTGACATTATTTTTTCTAAAGTCAAAATGTCATGGGATTAGAAAGGAATTACATGTATAGCATGATATTTTAATTGGGCTGATTTACAGTTGACTCACAAGAGTTGCACAGAAACAACCCCAGCGACAGATAAATTTTAATCAAGATATAGGTCTTTCTCTTTCCCTCTTTATCCTTAAGACATGTCATTAACCTAAAGAGTAAGTTTTACTTTCTTTTTCTTCTTCAAGCAGTAAGAGGAGCTGGATAGGAGAAAAAAATCCAATCTATAGAACAGGCAAAGTTCTTAAAATTTAGATTTTGGACAACATATTTGGAAGTGCTAATTGGGCAGCAAAATGTCAGAGGTTTTTCTTGCAAGTCCTTCAAGGTCCAATCCAGCAGCTCCAATCAGGCTGTTTTGAAGAACAGTTTCTCACAACCAGAGCATCTCAGTATCCAGTGAGGAGTGGAATTGGCTCATGCACATTGCTTAAATGCTTCATCTGAATAACAAAAAAAAATATTTCTCTTTCCTCTCTTCCTAATATCCTTTGTGTGATGATGACCTGATTGCAGTCCAATTTTTGCTTGTAGCATTTTTAGTTGGGAGTTTCAAACAGCCTAGGCAAGTCTGATATTTCTTGCTACTGCAGTGCGGGGTTAACTGGGAATCATAACTATTTTTATTAGCTTCAAAAATCTGGTCTTTTATTTTTCCATCTGTTATTAATTTTTTTAAAAGATTTCATTTTTTGAGGTGTGAAAAAGGCAAACAGATTTTATTGGCTTTTTCTTTCCCCTGCAAAACCTGATTTAAAAATATCTTTCTGCACAGAATACACTCAGCCTTTGACACTGTGGGTGTGGAACTCTTCTGAATAATGATGTGACAGGAGATAGATTTAGTACATAACTCACATTTGAGTAGGGAATATATTTTTCTTTCCAACCTGTAGCTTCTCCTTATAATTTTAGTGACAACATTTGTCATCAAAAGAAGTGTATGCATATATGTATGTAATTCTACTGTGCTAGGGAACATGGTGCTTTATACTATCTAAAAGTGCTGATGTCTGCATTGTAAAATCTAAAAAGAAAGTAAGTTAGCCATTGTGACACGGAGGGGGTAGTTGAGTAACTAAGTATTTTCTTGCCTGCCAACCTGTAAAAAGGCAGCAGGGCTAGTGTGCTGTGAGACTGGGTAGGATCCTGTGCTGGTGCTGCTTAGTTCCCCAGGTATCACCATCTCTCATTCCCTTTGCTTCTTTCTGTGTTGAGTACATCAGTTTCAAGTTTGGATATTTTGTCATCTTTCAATTTTTAGAGGCTTTAAATAAGTTCCTTTTGAAGAAGCTCTTTGGCCTGGCTGCAGGAATTGTTCCTTAGAGGAAGTGAGCCAGTAAAATACACTAGAAACAAAAGAAGAAAATGAGAAAACCAGCCCTGATGGGAATGATTTACAGGCAATCTTGGTGAGATTAACAAAAGGAATAAAACCAAGTCCACAAAAGGAGAAATGAGATACTGATCTCTCTGCAAGAGACACTGTCCCAGAATTTAGGTCAGTTCAACTGAGAAGCAATAAACAAACAAACAAAAGCCAAGAGAGCTTACAATATTTGGGATCACAAAACACTTCAAACCATTATAACCCTATTAATACTTAGCCAACAGGAGAAACAGCAAAACTCTTGAGTAAGCTACAGCCCATCTCTTAAAAAATTTGCCTTGCAACCCCCTGAGGATCCAATATGAATATACATTAGAAGATTTCCTTAGCACTAGCTGACCATATCTTGGTATTTTGCAAAGTACTTTACATGTGACTTGTTTCTGCTGGACTATTTCTAGTAGTCAATGCCTGTATCTGCTCACCATCATCATCCCTTCCTGAGAAACTTGTCCTCCAAATCCACACATTCAGGTCTGTTCTTGCAAGGCGGTTTGGAATCTTCCACCTGTTTTTTTTATTATTTTCTTTCTGGTAAATTTAAAATTTCTAAGGATAATGTGTCATTTACGACAAAATTAGAACTGGAAAATGTTTTTCAGTTCCAGGAACTTGTGGTCCAAGTGTGAGAATAGCATTGTTTCAGTCTAGGTTTCAGTATCTCCCACTAGAAAAAGATCACTGGTGCTCCACATTTAAGGCGTGGCATCAGTTTTGGTGTCTTGATCTGTTAAAACAGTCTGACAATGGCATAGGAACAACAGGGAACATGCTTTAGGCCTCTTTGTGTAAACTGTGAACATGAATGAATTGTATGTTATGAAAATGTAATCATCTAAAGCAGTATTTGGTGCAGCACCACAATGGATATTTTCAAACTACCTTGTTCTGTTCCGGATCTAGGCCCTCTTTGCACTTCACTCTGTTATGCAGCAGACATATGACAAGTTCAGGTTTTGTAGATTTTGCCCAGGTCCACGTCTATTATGATCAAATTTCATTCCACTCTAACAACCACTGCCCACTGATTACTGCTGCAGCCAGCTCTTGAAGAGTTCTAGCAGTTTGCCCAGTCCTTATTCATATGATGTAGGCAAATGCTCCTTAGTTATATAAAAATAAAACAGATCCCCACTTTACAATCAGCACATCCATTTTATGTTTTAAGAACAGATTGTTCAGTGCAGCAAAGTGCTATTCATCATGGAGGCATTTCCCACACTACAAGCCAGGATCTTTTAATTAGACTCCAGGGATTGCTGCTCCCTGGCCTGCATTTCTAGCTCGAGGGTATGGTGGAGAGAAATTCAGCCTGAGAAACCTTTGTGGCACCTCACGTTCACTGGCAGATCTGAAAACCTCACCTTCAGGGCCAAAACCTGCACTGTCTTTGAGTCAATTCTAACTTCTCAGTTGCCTGCATGCTTCAGTTAGCTCAAAGAGAGTTACGACATAAGGCATAAATGGATTCAAAATCCAGCTTTTTCTGGTTGAGTTGGAAAGGACTTTAGAGAACATCTGGTTACAACCCGCCTTTCATGGGTAGGGAAAGCTCTTCCATGTAGTGGGAGAGAAAAAAACAGAAATGCATAAAGGTTAATTGAAAATTATTTGCTGTATGAAGCAGTTATAAAATGTCCTAAAATATAACATAGGTAAAAAAATCAAAACATGGAGTTCTTTTAAGTTCAGGATTAAACTCTTACTGCTCTCCAGTAGCTGGAATTGCCATGAATCCAGTTGGAAGTAGGTTGAGATTGTTTTAAAACAACAGGAAAAGGACAAAAATCAATGAAATACAACAATTTGGAAAGACTTTTCCTGAAGGAGAGATATACCTTTGTGGCGGTTTCAGTTGCAAAACCAACACAGCCTTTTAGGGTATTCATGACCCAGTGTTAATTCTACTGCTCCGATAAATGACCTTTTTTTGCTGCTTCAGAGTCAAAGAGAGAGCCACTTTCTGGAGTGAATGGAGCTGGGTGAATCACATGGTCTATGGCAAGCTCTGGAGTGCTTAGCAAATGAAGTCATCCAGACAGGATTAAACACAGTTATGTCTCTGTAGCAGAGCCTTGTTTATGGAAAATGAGTTTGGCCGATTGGCTTAGCCCAAGCACATACTGTTCTTTTCTACCTAGGCACATAAGACTTTCTTCTGTCCCAGGCATAAAGTGTTCCTGAGTTTAATTCATAGAGATGGAGCTTGGAAGAAGGAGGCTGGCCTATCTGTTCCCCTGATTTCCCATAGGTTTGGCAAGCTCCTCAATATATACAGCAGCCTGTGCTGCTTTTTTTTCCCAGTGAAATCCTACACTTTTTGAGGTCCCTGTGTCTTTTCCAAATGGAGCCGCCAAGAAACACATGAAGAATATATCAGCTGCAATTAGAAAATGGTGGTCTAAAATTATGTTGGTATTTTAAAGCATAAATATTCCTATTCATATGCATCTAAAATGCAAAAATACACCAGCTGCGAGGTTTTTCCTTTGCTTCAGCTTATGAAAAACTCCAGGGGATCAGGAAATTTAGAGCACAAGAATGGTTTATTTTTATGCCTATTTCCCTTGTCATTTCCTTTTCCCATTCCAGTCCCTCTGAGAGGAACCAATTAACTTGAGACATTTTCCACATTCATTAGTATCTTCATTTAAAAAAAAAAGGGCAGAATTGTTTCAAGACTTGTATCTTGTGCCCAGTAAACTGTGATAACATTGCTTGTCAGAGTGTAGAGAATAGCAAAACTGTTAGAGATATAAAATCTGTGAATTTATAAAACTGTTACATTTTGCATCTGCACCTGCATCAAAATGAAACAAGCACCACTACAAAACAGCAGGTTAATAAATAAAATGAACTTAAAGAAAGCAGGGTAGTGGCCATAAATTAAAAGGTGATTGTCAATGCTGTTGGAGTTGTTGCTGGAAAAGAACCTGATCAGCACTTTTCAATAGAAGAACAAGGTGCTGGGACTCCAGCAAAAGGCTTTAATACTATCAGGCAAATAAAGAGTCACCAAAATGTCACCTGGCCTGCATGCCACAATCAGAGAGGTGGGGCTGCCCCATCTGGATGCTTCCTGGGGGGTCCTGGACCCACAGAGCCCCTGCTGCTGGCACTGGTGCATGTTTAATCTTCTCCCTGTCTCTCCTCTCTTTTTTTCCTGCCATTTAGTGATGCCACAGCCACCCCAGTCATGATCACAACCAGAAGCACAGTACATGGAGAGGCAGGGAGAGCTGATCTCTTAGTATGTGTGGTCTTCTCACCTGGTCTGGTTGGTTGGGGATATTGCTCTTGTCCCAGAAGGCTTCGTACAAGTCTGCTTCGTTTTGGGCCTGATGCTTTGTTTCCTTGCTTCTTGGCCTCAATAGAAAAACAAGAGGTCAGTAACAGAGTAGGAGAAAATTACTTTTACCAGTACATATTATTCCCTGCTGTTTATCACTGTATTTCTATGGCCGTACCATTCCCTTTTGCATACCACCACATCATTGCATACCACTTTTTTTATTATTGTTATTTCTAGGGGAAAAAAAACCTACGCTTGCAGGTTCTTTTCTGCTGCTCTTTTTTATTTTTTACTACTGAAGGAGCTGGAGTTGGCTCAAGCTGTCCAGCCAAAATTGCATATAATATTCAGAAGTCCTCAGATTTCATAAGACCGAGGTAGATGGCTCTCACTTCTTTGCCATGGAGACATGAAATCCAGTGCAGATTTTTCCCATCCTTCAAAAACCAAATGTTGTAGGGTCAACATTAGGCACTGAACAATAGCATACCTTGGAGCAACTCCAACAGATTTTCATTTTAGGATTAGGAATTCCTGTGTATCAACAACACTTCATGCTACTTTCTATACTCTGTGCTTTTTGCCAAGCTGAGCAAGTTGTCATGAAGTTATCAGTTCTCGCTAGCAACCCTTCTCTGACTCATTTATCACAAAGAGCTCTGCAGTCTCTTGCAGTGACAGTTGCCTAGCACACGCACATCTGACACTGGTTTTGGGTGAAGTTCCAGCAACTTGCTCTGTAATTCCTAGCTGAATCTTTTTTTCTGTTATTAGGGTTTTAAAGTTGCCAAGCACAGCCCACATTTAAGACCTAGGTTTTGTGGCTAAAGTCAAGTACAGTCAATTCTGAAAGCACCTAGGGTCTAGTTGCTGCTTCAATGAAATGACTGAGTCTTTGTAGCTCCATCTCAGCTATTAAAAGAGAAAGAAGACAATAGGAAAATTAAAGCATTTCTAGTGAAGCAAAACTGTCAGCCCCAAAATAAAATTAAGGAACTTTTCATAATCCATAATCTGATCTCCCCAAACCTGTAGTAAGATTAGAGAGGCTTTTTGGTTAGAAGTCCTTAGTTCCCAAGCTTGTGTGTCTTCAAGATTACACTCCAAAAATTCAGTGTGCTGCTAGTGAAGGATTGAAGTTTTCCTGACTAGACTGTCAAGATTACAGCTGCATTCAGCAACTGCTTGCAAATTATTTTTTCTCTGGGGAAAAAAAAGACTCTCAGTTTTTAAGGAAAGGGCTTGCATATGTGTGGCAGTCTATAGGTTCAGATATAGGAAGGCGATTCTAAATGCAAAATTTAATATGGGAAATACAATAACTGAGTTCTTGATAAACACAATATGACATCACAAACAGCCCTGAATAGAACCTCCACCTCTCACTCATATCTGCTGCTGTAATTTAGTATCTCTTATCATGTTGCTTTATAGGCTTCATTACACGTAGAAGATAAACCTAAGCCAAGTATCTCAAGCATCTTTCAGAGTATGCAAGCACAATACCTTATAATAGAAAGTATTTCAGTTTCAGAGTGCTGAAAAAATCTCATGTTTAAGAATGCTATGTATAGGACAGTTCACCTCAGAAATTATGTTTAGCTTCTTAAAATAACATTTTTCTGATTTTAATCAGCTTAATTCTTCAGTCTCCTGTACTTAAAATACAGGAAACAAGAATTAGACAATGGAGAAAAGAGCTCATAATAACTAAAACAAAATGTCCTCCCATGAAGTTGGAGATCTGAACCTTGCAGGAATATCAAAGTGCTGCACTTATTTTCTGTGCACTCAATATTTTTAAATACCTTAAGGCTTTTAAAAATAAATACCTTAGAGTGCTATTCCTCCTAAAAATATTTTTAACAGACACAATTTTGGTTTTGGTTTCTATATTGTTGAAAAGAAGAAAATTAATTCTGATGTAGCGGAAACCAGGAAATAAAGCAAATGCTGCAGCATTCCTGTAGAAAAATAAACAAACGAACAAAAACCACTGTAGGCAAAGATGTACTGAGCTATCAGATTGTAATGGCAGTGAAGGGAATCACAGCACACTAGAAAAGGGAAACTACGTGTAAAGCCAAGTCAATCTCACTACAGAAAATAAAAAAAGAGAACTAAAGCATGTGCATTGGCTTTACTTGTCCCTGCCACACATCTGTGAATTTCAGTTGTTGATTAAGGATATGGGAGAGTTTTACATTTTCATGTGTCTGCTACTGGCTTGAGGATATAAACTCTCTCCTTGACAGCATACTGCACATGAGAGATGGAAGCTTGCAAAAACAAATGCTAAATGTCCTCAAGCCAAGCTCAGAGCTGTGCATTTCAGTGTTTTCCGTAGAGCTGGTTGTGCAGTACTCAGCCTGCTCTAGTCATTAGGGATACCTCTGCCTTTGCCACAAGTTAAGATGGAGTGATAGAGCCAGAGCACTTTATATGATGAAAAGTTGGATAATAGTATTTGTGAATGTTTTCTAAACTGTTGAATAACAGCTGGGATTGTTCTGATGGCGCAGGTGCCTTTGCAGTGGAAAGGTCAGCAAAAAATTGTATCCACTGATTAGTGACAGAGTAGCTGCAGTTAAATTTTGTGAGCCTTTTGTCTAATGAATTATGACTTCAGTGATATGATCATTGATCCAGCTCCTACTGAAGTCAACAAGAATCTTTCCATTGATATTCAAGAGAAGCTGTATATAAATACACCTACAAAGTCAGTAGTCTTTGGGAAATATTTATTTGGCTTCAGATGGAGAAAAATGCAGCCCAATAAGGCTGTAAATATTTCAGGATAGAGTTATATACTTCTGCTGGCACAGCAGACAGTTTCTTTTTATCTGGACATAAAGAGCACTTCAGACAGCTTCTTGATTTTAGCTGGTTAGAACAGTTTTAAAGTTCACAAAATACTGCATTACAAGTGGCAGATGTATTCCTCACTGCTGTGGGTCAACAGTGGGACATTTTTGAGCGAGCTTGAAAGAACTCTCTGTTTGCCAGGTTGATGGACATTCATTGATTTGATGCATATTCTTGGGGGTTAATTGCAACTTTAGATGTAAGCATTTTGACCCATACATGGATCAGCAAAAACTCTGACGCAGTCTTTCTTGGAGTTATTGCAGGACTGAACTTGCATGGTGTGGATGATTGAGTCAGAGAGGCTAAGCCTCCTCCTTGTGCCTAAGATGATCCTTTAGAGAGCCATTTTCCATGTTTGCTGAAGTTCCCTGAAGAGATTAAATTTATGGACTAAGGCTATTACTAGAAATACTGAAAGGGGGGGTGGAAGAACCTCACAGACCTTCACATATAGAAAGTTACTATGGGATTCAAGTTCTCCATCACAAAAACGTGTTAGGAGTGGGACAAGAACAAAGACATGAACATATCTCTGAAATCCTCAAAGGGACCTGAGGGAATTTAACTAAATGGACACTGAGCTACCTACATCTGAAAATAAACACACTGTATGGGGAAATAGAAGTATGTGCATAGTGGGGATGGAAGGAAATTCAGTTTTCCCACTAGAAGATCCTGCAGTATGTCTTGCACTGACCAGTGTTAATGAAGCAGTCTGTATTTTCATCACTGCCTGATAACTCTGGCCATGCCAGTGTGTGTGTGTGCACGCTAAGTCTGTATGTGTGTGAAAAAGAACATTTTTTCTGTCTGTCTGCACCTTCTCTTCCCTTCAGTGGACAAATCTGGCAAGAGGCTACTGTCTTTACCTCTGCTTCTGCATGACCTCTCCTGAGACCAAACACTGTACACTAAAGCTTTGCCCTGAAAATTTTTGTAGCTCCACTAAAAATATTGTACACACGCTTAAAAAGACATCTTATCAGAAAACAATTACATGGAAGCCTTTTTAGAGAAAATTACTGCAGGAAAAACATATCCTTCCTCTCCTCACACAGCATCAACACATACCATTATTACGTATGTGTTCCTGTCAGGAGTCCAACCATGGATACTGCTGCATATTGAAATGTCTGTACATTAGACAGTTACATACTTTGAGCAGCTTCAGAAACTGCAAGCAGATTTTAAGCACATTCTGTGCTTCATCCTTATGGCCCAGTTCCTGTTATCCGTCAAGCCTGTTTTAAAATAGGACGCGTTTTTGGTACTGCAAAGTCAACAGTGCTGGAAAGTTGGCAGGTAGGCTTGTTTAAACAACATTCCCAAGTAGTCTCCTGGCAGGTGTTTCCAGAGTACTTTAAGCACAATTCTTTGGATGGGAGATCTGCCAAAGTACATAGCAACAGGGAAAGAAATGTTTTCCTTTTACCACAGTTGGGACAGTGCAGTGTTTTAGATGCTGCGCTGTGCATCCATTTCGGGAGCTTATTTTGGCACCAAGTCAGAACCTATACAATGGCAAAATACACAGCATCTTCCTGCCTGTTTAATGCAAGTGACTTCCAGAATATCGACTGGCAGGTTATCTTCCTGGCAATGGGCCAGCCTCTGACATGCCTCTTGCACCAATCTAGTCTGTCCAGCTATACAGAAACCTTTCATCTTGGAACTGCTTTCCATAGACTGTCATGCTGCAAGGGTTTCTGCAAGTTCAGAGCAAATGTTCATCTCATAGCTGGCCAAAAGTACAAAATGGGAAGGGCGGATGGGGCAGGAGAGGGATCAGAGAAGCCTTGTCTACCTGGCACTGATTTCTGTTACAGCCAAGCCTAGCTTTGCTTAATTGAAACCTGTCCTTTGGATTTGAAAAACACACGACTGGTTTTATAATCCTTCTGGCAACCTGTCCCCTTCTCACTATGGGTTCTGGACCTAAAATTACCCTCTGTAATATCCCTGCAGAAATGGTCTCTTAGATACGTGTACTCTTACCTACATACAAATGCCCTCTGACCTGAAATAGAGACAGGTATGTGGAAGAGTAAACAGACATCAAAGGCTAAAGGAAACATTAACTGAGGGATATGCTGGTTTGAAATTTAACCTTTAGTGCTATACTGAAATAAGCCCTGTTCAAAGGCACGATCACAGCATGTTTGGTTGTTAAGCAAGTTCTTAGTAGTCTAATACCAGAACTGCAGCTACAGGTGACCTGCACTCATGTAGCCTTGGTACAGGCTATGGAACATGCTCTATAGTGCAAAACTGTTTTCCAAAGTAAGGGCTTTAATCTAAAATCCAATTCTAGTTCTTAGTTCTAAAGAAAAAAAAAAAGGGTCAAATCAAAATACCTGTATTTTCCTGGATATGTAGACAGCCTGATGAAAAAGTTTCAGGCGTGACCTATTCCATCACTTTAGAACATTCCACCATTGGGGCAACTGTGTCAGCATCCATACTTCCAGTTATTTCCTGAGCCGTTGCTGGGCATGTGACACCACTCCATACTGCCTCTGTACCCATGCCCTTACCCTTCCCTGTACTCACCCGCCCCACTGGCTGTACAGAGAGCTAACAGCACCTTTGCCTCTCTCATTCCTAGGTCTGCAAGCTGGCACAGGGACAGAAACCTGCAGTACTCTGTAAGCTGCAAACGACAATACTGTGTGGTAAATTCTGCAGGAAGACAAGCAGAGTAGGTGGCAACTTTTTTCTGTTTTGTTTTGTAAAAATCTTCATTTCCTTATTGAAATGGTCTGGCACAGAATTTTCAGGTTGTTGGAGCGGTCTGCCATCAAATCCAGCTGGCCTGGCTACAAAATACGTGGACTGGCAAGAACCCTCCTTTGTCCTCTGTAACTGTAAACCTTCCTGTTTCACTGAGCCTGTCCTGTTTCCCACCCAAAATTCACCTTGTCCTGAGCTAGCAGCAGGCTCTTCTCTAGGGGCTTGGCTTCTCCAGTGAGTTGTGACTCCTCCTGTCTTCAAAACTAACTTCAAAGCTCTCCTCTTATTAATATTTTATATGTGACTATTTCCATTACTTTTCTTTGTCTTTTATGTGTAAGTAAAAGGGGAATTTTTTTTCTTATATTGTGTCTTATATAAGTTAGAGAGCTTAGGTAAATGGTTACAGACAGGGACTCTGTGGGATCAGGGCCTGTGCAAACACAACACAAGCACAGGCAGCCTGGTATCAGACACCTCCATGTCCAGAGGTACATGATGTGAGGACACATCTAAACACTGCATGGGGACATGGTAGATCTGAGCAGCCCTGCTCTTATTGCACTGCGATATTATGAGCATTGCAGCAAACGGAAGTTTTGAGCAGAATTTATGATAAAAACTGTCCAAAACAAAGCACAAGGGATTACTTCAAGGAAGCCCAGCCCAGCAAGATAGTTAAATACTTTATTGTGGGGGAGAGCCTGCAGTATCCTCTTTCTAACAAGTTCTTAATAAATTGTTTTGCATTACTTTGTGTAATAACTGATTTCATTAATGAAACAAAGAAACATGAAACAAAGAAAAAGTGCAATGGATCCAGGGGAATCAGCTATTCTCTTCCTAGTTTTGGTGTCCGATTTACAAAACTACTTCTCAGTGGTACACATTGATACTAGAGTAATACTGAGGCATCAAAGTGAGAGTAGCTAAGTGTCCTTTTCTCTTGTTTTTTAGAATAACCTAGTTATCAATCATTTAATACTCTCAGAGGGTGACATTTACTCAGATGTTGGCTCAGATGTTGTCCCCGGGGAAGAGAGTAATCCAAGAAAATAAATACCAATGCTTTAAGTCTGGGTGAAGCAAAATTTGAGTGTCTATTTCCAGAAATATTTATAGTACTTGCCAGTCTACGTTGCTGAGATAAAAAATGGAGTGAATAATACTAGTATGGTTTGTAAAAAAAAAAAAAAAAAGCTGTATTCTGAGATGTTATTGGAATCCTAAGCATTTCCAGGTGTTGTGCATGGCTTGCAATAGTAAGGATAGAAATTTTCCCGGACTCTTTTTCCTTTTTGTTTTGATTTTTTCTAATGTTGTGAAGGATACTAAACTCACAAGCCTAGAGAATATTCATTTGTCCCAACACAGATTGTACACGCTCCTGATGATTGGGCTTTTCCATTCTGATCTAGGATCATATCTCTTTTTTTACTTCATTCCTTTATGTTGGAGCTGTCTACCTTCACCAGATAATGGAGCAAGACCATCACCATTTTCTAATAAAAAAAACTTACTCCATTCAAGTTGTGTAAACCACCACAGACACCAATGTGAACACACCACCACTTGCAGTGATGATAACACTTTTTAGTCATTACCAAAGTAGGCCAGATATAGTCTAGTGACCTAAAAACCTCAGATTTACTTTACAAATCCTATAAATCTCTGGATTCCTCAACCAGAAGTTGGATCTGTTGCATCTAACTGATTACCAGGCTGATAGGCCTGTTCAAGGGAATAAGGAAATTTGAGTTTCCCAACAATTGTGACTGGGCATATATTTTCAAATAACTTACCTTTAATTTCTGGTGTTTGCTGATAATTATTGCTCATAGCTAGGAAATGCTGCTATTGGGGAAGGTGCAGTATGACTGTCAATTTTTAAAGGAAAATACCTAAACCTGTGTGATCTCAGAGATCTGCATCAGTCAAACAGGCTCTCGGGAACTGAGTTTAGGAAACAGAAACAGAAAATTTCAGAGCTTTTCTAAAACTCAGGAAACATTGCCTGTCATTCTCACTGGTAACTTTTGAAAGAGGAATGTTCCTGGATGTTTGACTTCCCTTACAGTTCTGGATGTAATTTTACTCCAGTGCTGGCATAGCTTTCTCTAATGTGGGCAAAGGTCTTGCAATCAAATGGAATTTTTGTGAGTGTGGTTGTGGAATGCTTCTTCTAGAAAACCTGACAAAGAAAACACAGAAGAATGTGCTGAGTTATCAGTGTGGAGGTTTTGTTGCAAAGCATACCATTGCCTGTTACCCTCTTTGAATGGTCACTTCTGAAATTTGTGGGAGTTTATCCATACCAATGCCGAATTACCAACTAGGATTCAGTATTAAATCAACTTTTCAGAACGCAAAGAAATCACATATTTTCCTCTGTTGGGTGAAAGGTGCATAACAGTAATTCAGTGGAGATTTTCCTGCAGAAAATAGAAAGCACTTAAAGCCTTGGAACAAAATGTTTTCTAAGACTAGCTGAATGGTTACTAGGCTGTTGATTTGGTGCCAGCTTTCAGATCCTTGTGTGTTTGGACCTGTATCTAGGCACAGCTGCTAAATCAGCTTGCCAGCACACCTCTGTGGAACAGATCCTCCATCTAGCAACTCTCAGCAGCATGTGCTACTACAGCATTTAGCTACCAGAGAATCAGTTCTGACACATCCCATTTCCTTTACTCTCCTCAATAACTGAAACATGCCCAATGCTCTGCCCTTTGGATTTTGTGACCAAATAATAAAGGGGATAGAGAATGTTAGCTGGCTGATTAGTTTGTTCCATTGCACGGAAGACAGTTTAGGAAATCCGAGCCTAACTAGGAGAGGAATATGGAATAACAAAATTTAAGTATAGGAAGAACAAGAAGTAGCACATTAGAAAGCAACTCACTTTCTAGCAAGACATGAGGACAGGGCTAGGAAGGCAAAAGAGATTCCAGATTCTTTGGAAGGGTGCTGTTGCCAGGACTCTTGGGGAAGGATTCTAAGTGGAGACATTCAGAGAAGACCATGGATGTAACATGGGCTGTTTTCTTGCAGGCTGTTATCCCCTGAGCTTTGTCAATATGACATCTCATTTTAACAGCTATTGTGTATGTGTTCCATTCTGTGACACCACCCGGTTCTAACTATTCCAGGCCTGTTTTAAAAATAACTGGCAGAACTCAAGGATTTGTTTCCCAAATAAAAATCTGAGATTATCTTCAGATTTCAATATGCAAGTGAGAATGGCTGTACTTGAAATGACCATTCCCTCATAACGTCTTTTATACCAGAGACGACCAAATAATTGTCAACATTTTGTTTGAGACAAAATATAATGGGAACAGCAATTCAACCTTTCCTTTTTATTTTTTTAACTTACTGTTAGTTCTGTGTTGATGCTCAGTTTCTAGCTTGCTGAACAAAAGTAGCAACTCTATTTCCAATACATCCTTCTGCTCTACATATTTTTTTCAGGAATGTTACGGCAAATAAATACTAATAGTTCTTAGTATTTCACTAATAGTATTCTTAGTAACTATGAATTTTAATTGCTTATTAGGGTTCATCTGCAGAAAATATATTTTCAACTCATAAAGCTTAATTTTTAGACAAGATAATCTCTGTCATATTTCAGCATCTAAATAACTCCATCTCAGCTCAAAATTAATGCCATGCAACTGAGTAATTGTAACAGACCACTGCCATGCTTTTAAACCAGTACCAAGCAGATTAGTTATTAGTAAAAGATAGTAAAAATTAGTCAAATTAGTTATTGCAAATAACATCTAGTTGTATTTTGCCACAGAATAGGAAAAATACTCTGTGGTGAATGAATCCAAACCAGAATAACCCTCAGCCTTAGAATATTAATTATTGAACATTCTTACCACACGGTCTATAAAAGATGCAGTCACTGAATTTTGAAAATCATATGCATTGAAGGAAAATTGGGAGGTATTCACTATTTATTTCCAAAATTTTCATTTCATTGAAATACATGATTTGTTGTAAAATATTTAGCAGTTCCATTAATGAGAGAGAATAGAAAGGAAAGTCATACAACAGCTTCAAAATAGAAAATGGAGGTAGTGTTGACTGTCTTTGAAGGATAAAGAAGACATTTCTCCTTCAGAGCAGGCTTCAACTGGCGCAGGAAACCATGTACAATGGAACTCATGCCATAACACTTCAGTCATCTGGAAAGTAGATGTTCAATTTAGTAGCTGCCTCAGTATGCTCTGTAGCCAGCCATACTGTAGGCACCTCCTGAAAATCCTCATCCACCTCAGATGGGTTGAATACACCTCCCCACTGATTACAGAGGAAGCATCAGTAACCAGCCCAATGGCTCAGACAACTGCCTTCCAACAGGTTAATGTTAAGTGAGATGAATCCTCCCTAGGGAAAATCTAAAATTACAGGTCAAAGTTTATTGTGTGCACGTTTATATTTTGTCACAAGTGGCTGCTGAGGGACAAATGTATCCATGCCGTTGTTGTCCTGCTCCTGGAGTGGTTCTCCCTGTGTGAAACACAACAGCTCTGGGGCTGGCAGCACTGGGAAAGAGCAGCTCAAGGAACAATGGGCTCGCAGCTGAGCTCTACGCAAATGAGGAAAGGAAGCCATTTGTCATCTGTGTGCCTTAACGGAGAGCCACTTCCTACTAATTAGAGAAACACAGAAATTGAAAAAAAAAAAGAAAACAAGAAACTTACGTAATATGATCTCAGAGCTGGCCGATTTGCTAATGTAAAACACAGGGTGGAAAAAAAAAGGCTGATAATGTGGAACAGTAGGGCATGACTGCTGATCTCATAGAAAAAACATGCGGAAAATACTATTCAAAACACTGGCAAAATGACTTCATGTGAAAGGCAGATTTCGTCTCTTCCAGTGGGCAGAATGTTCCAAAGGAACCTGCATGTGTCTGCATGTGTGCTTTTCCCATTAGCAGGCGTGCAGGAGGCTTGGCTATGGCAGAGTCAAATGGGCAGCATTTGGTTCACACGGTGTGCGTGGTTTTGTCCTAGATTAGGGCGCTGTGAGATTGTGTCTGAGACTTTTCCCACTTCAGCCCTGCATGTAAGGCTAGGAGAATTATCTGAGGTTTCAACTGTCTGGGGAGCAAAAGAAAGTTCCTTATCAGATGCAGTCACTCACCTCTAGCTCTCCAGACTCAAATGGTTAGAAAAGCAGAATTAGCAGCAGGACGTGCCCAGTCCGTGCTTTGTAAAACTGGAGTCTGGAGCATGGGCAAATGACCAAGACACTCCCTACTACTCTCATTTAAACGTGTAATATGTACACTTTTTATTATTTTGTCAATCGTGAATGACTGAAGAAATAGACATTTGTTCACACAGAACAAAAAAAACCTCTCTCTTCCTGATATTATGAAAAAATTAAAATTTACCAGGCAAAAGTTCCTTTCTCTTTCACATACTGCAAAAAGGGTGTAATAGTTACTGCTTTAAGAAGAGATAGTTTGCTGTGCTAAAAATAGAAGATGTCCAGTATTTTGCCTGAAATGTAGTGTTCAAAAATCATTAGCATTTACTAAAATTTTAGGAGGAATTTCTTTAAGTGCTTATGAATTCCAACTCCTACTATTACACACTCAAGCACTACACTCTTCTGCTTTTATTGGCAGGAAAAGGAGTTTGACAGGGGCTGATCAGAGACTTGAGAAGCAGAATTGTAGGCCTCTGTTTCTCATGCTGTTTTTCCTTCCGTCACAAAATCCATAATAAGCCTGGACATTGACTGAGATTCCACACATGCTGAAAAATGAATCCAGATGTCCCTTTAGAGATGAGCATGGTCCTCTCCTGAACAGACATCTCTCCATCACTTCCCTGGAGGTGAATGTGCAATATCAGCACTACTTTTGTGAGCACAGTCACCCCCTTCCTTCCTAGCAAACCTATGTTTCTCATCCATGTATTCTTGGAAACATATGAGTGAAGATAAAACTGAAGTTTTAACCCATGCCTAATAACAAAAAAACNATTTCTGACCTTAGGCAAAACAGCCTTGGCATTTGCAAAGGCTCTAAAGATTGTTAATATTTGACTAGTGCCTATAAGTTCAGCAAATCAGGCATGAAGTGCCATAAGGGATATGGAGTGTAACAGGAGTTTGTCTTTTTGTTATTCATGTAGGAAACATACATTACTCTGAGTCATTGCATTTACCAAGAGCAGATCTAGGAGCTGCAGTAGTCCACAACAGAGAACAGCAAGAAGGGTAGGAAAACCAAAGATGGCACACAGGTATTCTTTCATGCCATGTGGTCTGGAGGTAGGAGCAATATCATAGAAGAGAGATCTGTAAAAGGCAACACCTCCCTGCTTCTGTTTAAATTTAAACTGCACTGGAAAGCATTGTCTCATAAAGAATTGAAATAACCTTCAGTAAAACATTCTGTCTTGGAGGTGCAACATGTCCTGGATTTCTGGTGATCTTTTACTAGGCAGGTTTTAATCTCTGTTTCAGGGGAAGAAAATTACATCCTGATGCAACCCTTTCAGATAGGCTGCTGCCACTGGGCAAAAGACTATATTATCTAGATAAGGGGAGTTTTGTAATGTGAATTGTGCCCCCCATTTTCTTCTAAAAAAATTTCCTTTGCTCTCTCTCTCTTTCATTTTTAAAACAGCTGAAAATTTGTCATGTGCCTTAATGCAGGGCTGAAATCTTAATCCCAGTTTTATGAGGTCTATTAAACTGATACGTATTGTGCTGTGTGGGAATTAATCCCAGGTGGCCTCCAGGAAAGCCTGGTGTCTCTAGTTCTCGAGTGATTGTCTCCTGTGCGTGTGATCTGTGTGTTTTCCAATGTGTACAGTGTATTGTGTATTACAATTTAATGAGATAAAGAGAAATGGAACGTGCACACTTAATCAGTTCAAATGATAGTATTTCCTAACCCATATCACCAAGAAAGGCTCACAGCTGTTCAGGCTCATTCCAGTGAGTAATAGTCTTCAAAAAAAAATGAACCATGAAAAATAGTAGAAATCAAAATGTAATTAGACTTAGCTAGTAATCTTTCTGTCTTAATTACAGCATTGCAATTGTCCTTACTTCAGAGAGAGAACTCCTGAGAGAATTTTCCCCGCTGGATTGTTTCGAGGAAAAAAAAAAAAAGCTCGTAGTTTTCTTCTCTCTTGTGTGGTTTCTTCCTTTATCCTATAAACTGTCAGGTTCATGTATTTTTAATTTCATTGTCTGGAAGCATGTTAAATGTGGTATGGAAGTGACAAAGAGAAACTGGGTGTTTCTGAAAGCTTAGGGAAAAACTGGGCAAAGTTTTAAGAGATCATCCTCCGCATTGCTGCAGAAATTAGTGATTCATCTTTCTCAAGGAAAACTGCTGAAAAAGTACTGGAAACTACTTTCATGAAGCAGGGTGTGTTACTTCGTGCATTTTGAACTTGGTGGATTGTACATGTTTCTCTAGATTAGATCTATCTAGATCTATCTCCCTCTTTGCTCCTCACCCTTCATATCCCCTTTCCAGGACACATTTCTCTAGTTCTTTCTAGTTTTAGCAAAAACAGGGCCTGTTTTGGCTCCTTGTTAAACCGTCCATATTTGTCCAACTTCTGAACAAAGTTGTTCTTTTTTTTTCCCCTTTTCATCTTCTCCCCTCTTAACTTTTCTTTCCTATAATGAGCTGTTTAGTCCCATAGGTTTTCCAGAAGAGAATGTTGTGGGTATACTCTGACTGTCTTCCCAAGGCCTTGTCCTTCCCCCTCAGCTGTCTCTCTGCTCACCAGAACCCTTCTGCTGCTTCATTTGATTGTCAGGGTGGGACTCACTCATGTAAACATCGGTGTCCAGAGACCTTCCAATGCTTAGGGTATTCCCTGAGGCTTTCAGTTTTCTGTCTTGAAATCTATTATAGGGCTCGTGTCATTTGAGGCTGTCACAACTATGTTTAGGTAACTGAATTGTTCCCTCTTAAACCCTCTTGCTCTTCTCTGGCATAGCAACTTGTTCTCTGTGACAAATACACAGTCTGTAGGCACAAGACAGCTTGTCAAACGTCTCCTCTCTGGCATATCTATTTCATGGGAAGCTCCAGCTGTTGCTCCCCTTGAAACGTTTTTTCACGGTACCAACTTCCAATACCAAGAGTTCTAGAAAATGAGGAAGTCACTCAATCACGTCAAGGTTTATCCCTCGATAAACCACATTTACCAGCAGGATATTGAAGAAAGACAGACAAATTATCATCCATACTTGAATCTACATCCTGATTTATATCACTATATATTATCATAGGAAGTTTGACAGAAGGAAACGCATTGAGGATTTTATCCCACTTGTAGCACTAAATCCTTATTTCTCAGATTATGATTTTCCCTTGACAGTCTCTGATAACCCTTCTTTTTACGTTTTCCACATGAGTTCCTGTGAAAATGCAGCTCAGTCAGGTGTTTTGGGTGCAAATCTGAAAGACTGAACAAGTGCAACATGGACTCAGAGTCTGACGCTCTTTTATTTTCCCAAAGCATTGCTCCATACAGAGCCTGAAGAGTAACTGTGAAGCTCAGCAGTACTTCAGACAAATAGGGCTTTGAAAATGGTGGTAATAGCTTCATTTTTTCACCCACTAGTATCTTTCAAAACCCCATTTACATAATTCTTTCACAAATTTGGCTAAATATTTGACCTTATGTGTCAGATTATGAAATAAATTACAGAAAATGCAATGTTTTTCTAGGAAATTAATCCAATGTAACCATAGAATGTGTCTAGTCAGTCTAGAATCATGTCATCTTGGGATTTTATTATGTGTGCAAGTATTACTGGAAGGAGTCTAAAGAGCTCACTCCTGGGAGCTCTTTTTTATGGGGAAAAAAAAAAGCCAGAAAACATGAATTTGCTGATAGGGTTGAATGATTTTTCTTAAAGACATTATTCAGTGAGATGGGAAAGCAGCTATCTAAAAATCAGTTCTTTTGCCAAATTTTGAATCTCCTCCTCAATATCTTTGTAATGACAGGCTGGGAAATCTGTGGGCAGTTGTTACCAGCAGTAGTTTTTCCTAATTTCCTCTCAAAAAAGAAAAAAAAAAAAACAAGAAAAAAACCAAAAAAAACCAAAACAAACAAACAAAAAAACCCCACTGTCCATTTTAGCCTACTTTCCTGCTTTCAATCAACAATTTGATGTAAGTTAAGATAATGAACACTGACAGGTATTTAATGTTGTTAGCCAGCTATGAACACTTAGCCAGGTATGTAAAATTGTTCTTGTACCTGCATGTGTGACAGGATTTCCTCTTGATCTCCCCTGAAGACTGACTGAAGTAGCATTTAGAGATTGTAGTCTGATCTCAAGGGGCAGTATCACAAGATGGTAGAAAACACTTCGCTGTGGACAACCCCTGATATCAGCACAGGCCGGGAAAAACAGATTGAGAGCAGCCCTGGAGAGAAGGACTTGGGAGTGCTGATGGGTGAGAGGACATGACCCAGCCATAGGCACTCACAGCCCAGAAAGCCAAATGTCTCTTGGGCTGCATCCAAAGCAGCATGGGCAGCAGGACCAGAGAGGGGATTCCGCCCCTCTGCTCTACTCTGCTGAGACTCCACCTGCAGTTCTGCATCCAGCTCTGGGGTTCCCAGCACAGGAAGGACATGAACCTCTTGGAGTGAGTCCAGAGGAGGCCACCAAGATGATCAGGCCATCTTTCTCTCCTGTGAGGAAAGACTGAGAGAGTTTGATTTGATCAGCCTAGAGAAGAGAAAGTTTCAGTGGGACCTAACTGAGGTCTTTCAGTACCTGAAGGGAGCTTACAAGAAAGCCTGGAGAGAAAATCTACAAGGGCATGTAGTGATAGGACAAGGAGGAATGGCTTCAAACTGAAAGACAGTAGGCTTAGATTAGATATTAGGGAGAAATTCTTTACTGTGAGGTTGGTGAGCCTCCCTCTATCCCTCACCCTCCTGCAGATCACTGGCTTTCCTTGGCAGCTCAGTGACACTTACTATTGTGGAGCACCTCCCCAGTTTGTCAGGTGGCCAGCAGCCAGTCATCCCTGTCTGAGAAATAGCAGAATTGTGTCTCTGCGGGGTTTGATAACCGAGACACTTTGCAAAAGTACCCAGAACCATCAGGGGAAGTATTTATAAAGCAATTGGAATAACTTCCCTGTAGTGCTTTCCCAGATTTTTCCAGCCTCACGGCTCTTTTAGATAACTTTTCCCCCTCATCCATTTTCATTTTCTCGGGTACTTGGGTAGCCACTTCCGAAGTCTATTGCTCAAAAAAATTCTTTCTGATTTGCAGCCCTGCCCATAGTTCAGAGTAAACACATAGTTTATCCCTGCACATAGTTCAGAGTCAGAANTGAAGTCTATTGCTCAAAAAAATTATTTCTGATTTGCAGGGGGTTTATCCCTGCACATAGTTCAGAGTCAGAAATCAGTCTCCAGTGACGGACAAAGTCTCCCCCTTAATTGCCTTTTAACCCTTTCCTTAACTTGGGCTTAAGTCTGTAGAGGAGATACGAAGAACCAAATCGTAAACTCTTAAAATAGTGAGGAATGCAACTTTGCTGGGAAAATACATTCTAAACACCTCAGCTCTAAATACAATGATTAAGAATCTACAATTTTTTTTTTTTATCCACTCTAACACTGAGTTAGGTAATACCATTTAGTAGGAACTTCTATGTTATTGATCGTTGAGTCAAAATATTTTCTGTGACAGATCACAAAATGGTTTTGCAGCATTTCCACACAGCTGGAGAAACAATAATACAAGCGAAAGGGCAGCAGCTGTGACATTTCAAAGTCTTACCAGGAATGGAATTCTGGAAATGTAACAGATGTTTAAAAGTCCCTATCATCTGTCCAGTCCCCCCCACCTCATTCTCTTTCTTGCCTATATATATTTTAAATAACAAGTAAAAGAAATTACTGATACAGTATATTTTTGGTTTCCAATTTATATTATCTGATATTTGAAAGAAAACCTATCCATATTAAAAAAAAAAGTAGAGGTATTTATCTTAGTGTTTGGATGTCTCAGCTTTAAATATTTAATTGTGCTCTAAAATGAATAAGCTGTGCATTTGAATCCAGTACTTCAAGGCTCTGCTGTGAAAAAAAGACTGAAAGGAAACCTCCAAAACTGTAAGTTCACAGCAGCCATTGACTAGCTTTCAGCCCACTAGACAACTGAATGGACAGCTTGCTTTTTTCAGCATTTACCTGAATCTCACAGACCGTACTGCTTGCATGCACTGTGAAAATTATTATCCTGAGATTGCAAGTTTGAAGACTGTGGATGAATTGCAGGAAGAGAAAATTACATAGTAGGCAAGTGCAATCAGCATAGTGATTTTTAGAGCAAAATTTTTAGTGACTTGTTCTCTGTCTTTGGGAATAGTTTTAGTTTGCACAGATTTTCTTGAACATTTCTATTTTAGGGCATTTTTCTCCACACAAAAGGGATATTATTTTCAGTTTACAATTTTTCAGCTAAAGCAAAAGATTGATTTATTTAGCACTCTTAAATGTTGGTATATATATTTCACATAACAGTATTCATATTTCACCTGTATTTCTTCCTCTCAGTATAATGCAGAGGAATATTGACCAGCATATGTTTTGCTGGTTTTAAAGCTTGATTTTCTTCTTTGATTCTTTATGAAGAATCTTTGCACTATGGGTATTCACTTTACCAATTTCTGCAGGTAGTTTCTCCATGGCCACCTTTAACAATAAACTCTTCTTGACTTCAATAGCTTCAAGGATGTGTGTTAGGCAAAATCAAAGAAGAGCACACAAGCACTCAGAAAGCAGGAACACTGAGCAGATGGCAGTTTCAGATTTGCAATCTGAGAATCCGCTGGTTTAATTAATAAAATCTAAAAATAGCTAAAGGCATCTATTGGTGATTTTTTTGTACCAAAGTATGATATGCAACAATGAAGGATGTATTCTCAAGGACTTAGCAGCCCTGTACAGAGCTCCTGGTTTTGGAGCTCAGTTCCTTTTGGCCATCTCAGTCACAGACTGTCCAAAGTTCCTATTGCTCTCGTTGGCATCAGAGTGAGTTTTGGTTCATTCAGTTTGGAAAACTTCTTTCTGGTTCCTGTGTGAGTGCTGAGGCTTTTGAAAATCTGGTCATTTATTTGAGGTGTTCAGATCTTCTGAATGGCAAGTTGGTGCTTGCATGCAGTGATTTGCATGCATGTCTATAAGGGGACAGAAATGTGTGTGGGGAATCTCTCCTGGCCAGCACAGCCTGTTTATAACCTACTGACAACAAAAGTTAGGCATAGCTATACAGAAGTAAAGGGAGTCTTCTGATTTACCTTGTGTCACAAGGCCTTGTCCAGAAGGGCTCCAGCAGGAGGCTCTGCCAGTTGATCCCCATTAGCATAGTTCAATTCAGTCTGGACAAGTGAGCTCCTACCAGGAGACCCAGGTCAGCACCTTTTTCCTAAGTGCTCAGAGTGCATGGTGAGGCTGTTGATGCTGCTAAGGTGTTAGTGAAATACCTATAAGGGAATTCTGCCTCAATATAAGTTATCTCACAGTTACCATGTCCACCCAAACTAAAATTTTCTTCTTTGTCCTCCTGTACACCCCCTGTTGGACAATGCAACCACCACCACTCATACCATGTCAAAATGCCTACAGGGAAGTGTGTAGATGAAGCACAGTCAGCTCAGGCTGAACCCAGGCAAGACTGAAGTGTGTCTGGCTGAGAGGAGAAACACTTTGAAGAGCTGGCCAAAACACTGTCACCACCTTTTCTCAAAGGTATATAGCCTTTATTCCTCGAAGTTATGGCTGACTTCTCGTTAGACGTGGATGATCAAATTTGCGGCAATTCCCAGAAATATTTTCTCTCACTTTCAGCTCCCTAGGAAACTCCATCATTTCCATGTAGATGGACATGTTGTCCCAGTGATTCATGCAGTTGTCACCTCCATCCTGAGCTCTTGTAGCAGAAGTGGAATCCGAAAGCTGTGAATAGATCCAGAAAGTAACTGCTGACTTTTTCCATAGTGTAAGGTGATTTAGCACTGAATGCCTGAACTCAAGTCGCTTAGCTGGCTTCCGCTTTCTCTCAGTACCTGTTTACAGCCTTGGCCATGATTTTCAAAGGAATTAAAAAAATGTCAGAGTAAACTGCTTACTTCTGATGTGCTTTAGATCATAGGGTTCAGGAAAAAATGCAGGAGAACTATTTGCAAAATCCATCTTTGTGATGCCTGTACCTCTTGCCTAGGTAATGCTGCCATGGAATGCTCTTCTGGATTCTGATAATCCCGATGAAATATTGGTGTTTTCCCTGTGTGATTGGGTGGGTGAGGAAAGGAGCTTATTACCACATGTGACACAATTCAACAGCTGTTTTTATTCCATAATCCCCTCTTCCTTTCACTCCTAAAAAACAAAACAAAACAAAACCAACCTCCCAAAAGCACTCCATAACTTAGTTAATATTGATCCCACAGAACATATGCAGGGGCAACCAAGGACTTTACTATTGCTTTTGATTATTCTGTGGAAGAAATTCAGATAGTACCTTGTTCTGTTTAGGATTTAAGGCTTAGTAGCTCTTTTTTTTTTTTTCTTCAGGCTCCTTCCAGCTTCAGTTACATTTATTTCAAGGGATGCCATAAAGGTTTTCAGATACTCTGGGGTTTAAAAGAATTTAAATTCTAGAGTTCCATGAGTGAGACCTTCTGAGTGCAAAAGTCAGTTCATGTGATTTATTCACATGGAACAGATCTTCTTTCTGCTTAAACACTGAGAACTTCTCCGCTGCTTCATACTCAATTTGAGGTTGTTAAGACAGTGTATTTCTTATGCAATAACAAAAACGTTGGAATTAGTCAAGTAAATCAACAGTTTCATTCAGAATGAAAACACAGGAGGGTGGAAGGAGGTCGTATTTAGAATCTGCTTTTAGAACGGTGAAACAGTTTAATATTTAGGTTTATTTTGACAAGTGACTAAATACAAGAGGATACAGGTTAAACCACTGTAGAAAGGGTGGTTTTCATATGATAGTAAAGAATGTGAATAAAAGTAAATTAAACTGAAAGGAATACTCCATCAAAACGCATGTTTTTCTTCGGAAAAGCAGAATAGTAAAGGTTGACACAGAAAGCTTAGGTGAAAGTGAGGATACACAGACTGTTACTCCACTGAGGCCAAAAGGCTTGCAAGAGTAAGTAAATTGCATAGGAAAAATGCTTTTGGTCTTCAAAATATAAATCACCCTTGAGTTAGTATACCTGTCACAAGGAGAATTCATGGGCAAACTGGCTTGCCTACAACCTTTTTCATTTTAGAATACCTTACAGAGCTAAGAGGGCAATGACCATATGTTTTACACAGCTGTATGGACCAGACTTAGGTCTCAGAGATATGTTTGATCCTAAGTTGTGAAGCAGCAGCTGGGAAATAGGCTGCTGCTTTGAATCAAACAGAGCAGCAGACCTGAGTGGAATTCATGACAGAAAGCCAGCTGTAAATCTGTGGCTAGCACACATTTCTATGGAGAAGATTAAAAGTTCGTTGGCACTAATCAAGGGTTGTTGTCTTGGTTGTTCATATGACTAGAGAGCAGTTGTGTGTCGATAAAGTTCTTCCTCAATTTCCTTTTCCACCACCACTCTGGCTGCATTTGCTGCTGACTGAGAGACATACATTGGCCAAACAAATCATTGCTGTGCTTTGGGACAACCTTGCAGCCACATCTGATGAATGCAACTAGTTCACAGAGTAGAGGGAAAAAAGCTGGTAGAAAAGATGTATTTATGTATGATTGTCAATGTTTTGGGAATAGAGCCTGCCTTTTGGCTCCATGCATTCAGCGAGCTGGGCTAGATGATCTTTCAAGGTCCCTTCCAGCCTGGGATATTCTGTGATACTATAATGAAATGAACAGTTCTCTCTACCTCCTGTATGCAACAACTGCAAAAAAAAAGAGAGAAATAATCATTTCAAACTGCCATTTTTGTAGCAAAACTGGGTAGGCAGGCAGGCAGAAACATCTAACACAGATGTTACCAGTGGGAGCCGCTCATGAGAAGAGCCATCTTCCCATTCATAGTAACCACTGCTGGGGAAAATGGGCACCCCAGAGTCTATAGACAAGGCATTAGATGTGCAGTTAATAAAATTCACACAAATACTTCAGCATAAATTTCCACATTCCTGTCAGACTGAAGGCAGGGATGTTTGTCCCAAGCAGACCCCATGAAGTTGAAACCATGGCTCTTCCTTTCTGCCATACATGGAGAAACTTCTACAAGAATTTTATCCATTTAAAAATGCCTGAAGAAACAGCAAAGAAGCTCAGAGAGAAAGATAAGGTCAAAAAAGCTAAAGGATCTCACTTTCCTAGTTGCCATGAATTAGAAAAGTGTTCTGTCCTGAGCCCATAGCCAGTGAGAAGAAGCAGCTGGAGCTAGACAGAGAGAGCTGCTGCCTACACTTTTCCTATGAATTTCGTACTTTTTTGGAGATTCCTGTAATTTATGTTCAGAAAATATTATTAATTAACTTAGTCTGACACATGTTCTCTTTAATTCTGACTTAGTCCAGTAACTTGTCTTTAGTTGCAACACATTTCCTCAATCTGAAGACATCAAGAAATCCAAAATCGACCACCATCTGGACCAGGGTTTTTTTTTCCAATGAACAGTCATCCTTCCAATTTTCAAAAGAATGTATTTCACAAGCATGTCCCTAAAGCTTCTGGTCATTTATTACATATTATTTTTTTCTGGTATTTTCTCTAGATAAGCATAATTAATGGAGACATCTCAGTCTTATTCTTCCCAGCTGAATTAATCTCTAGGAGCATAAGCCAGGAGTAAAGCTGTCTTACAGTGTCCATGGAGAAACAGCATTGGTTTAACTCAAATAATTCATTTTAGTGTTGCATTTTACTAAGCACAGAAGACTCTCTACCACCACCACCCTTCTTTAGGGACCTGAGGCAATCACTATAATTATTTCCAGTGCTCCTAAGACCCAAAAAGGTAATAAAAAATTGATTGCATATTTCCTTTAATGATAAATTTGCATTATTTGGAAGATTATATTTTTATCATTATAGTTCAAATCTGGAGAAGATTCATCAGAGTAGTTTGAAATTAAAATTTAGTGTTTTTCTAATTATCCCTTAATTTGATCATTTTAGTGGCAAACTGGGGTGTACGGGGGAAGAGGAGTGGCAGAAAAACCAGCAAGATAAACACTTGTGAGAATTCTAAATATTTTTAAATATTTTAACAAAATAGGCTTAGAGAATGAAATGTCATTCCCTTTCAAAGCTTATAAAACATGTATTTCTTTAGATTTTCTGAGAAGACTTCACCAAATCTTAGTCCTTTCTACTGTCATGAATAAGGAGAACTCCTGGGGAACTAAGCTGGTTTACCCAACAGATCCTCTTAGGGATATCATAAAGAATGTTTCTTGTGCAATTTCCTCAGATCAGGGAAATCTGCTATATTTTCTTTCCTCTTTTCCTTCCTTTGTGGGGCAGTAACACAGTGGAGTCATTTCTCAGGGGTGTCACAAAAAATGAATGCATGGATCTAACGGCCATAGCTTACAGTGAAGAAAAACAACATTCCTGATCAGCTGAGCAATACGAATTGTTTAAGCTTCCAACACGAGAAGAGTTCTTACTACCCAGTAAGACTTCAGTAGTTTAGGAACAGTTACATTAGAAATTAGAAAAGCACTCCAAGTAAATAGCAGTAATATAGTTATAGCCCCTGGGGAAGGGCTTAGAATTTAGCCTTAATATTAAAAACAGGACCTTGTTAGGTAAACAAAAGGAATACTAATGCCTTCATCCTTTCCAGAGGATTCACACTGAATCTTGATTGTCCAGTGTTGTTTGACATTAACAAAGGTAAATAAATCCACATTGTATCTCTCTCACTGATTTCATCTAATTGGTTCTGATTACAAATCAAGAACTTCTAAGAATGCCATCATTTGTTCAAAGAAGAAAGTTGGACACCTTTGAATTTGACTGCCTGTATTTTATCTTGGCCACAGCTCAGAGGTACACCCAGTCACCTGCGCTAACTATTTTGCAAAAGTATTTGAACTTGAACATTAACCCCATTACAAATATCAGTCAGCTTTAAACAAGGCATTTGTGCAGTGTTCCACCTGAACAGGGGGTATGTGTGCTGCACTCTCCTCCAAAGGAAGGAAGGCCAGGTGGCCCTGTTGCAAAAATGCTTGCTCACTCTGTCAACCTATGTGTAAACCAGGCCTTGAAGAGCTGCTTCTTGTCACTTGTGAGGGATTGCTTTATAAATCTCCCCAGTAAAAATTGCTTTCCTTGTTTTAATCTCTCTGCAAAACCATTGTAGGTAGGTTTGCTGTCACAGCAATGGCACGAAACACTGTACAATGCCAAGATACTGTGCTACACATGAATTCTTTACCACATTACCCTCCAAGAACTTCTTTCCACCCATTTAAAAAGGGGTGGCACTTTTTCCTCTCATTTCCCTTGGCAGTCTCTTCAAAAACTATTTAAAATAATTCCATTGTGGATTATTTTGCCTGAAATCACTTTATGGAAAATCTTAAATCTCTTGCCTATGGTAAGAGCAGTAACAGAACTGAGACGGGACCGTAAGTAACCACAGGAATTTATCCCTCTTTCCTCCCTTACACAGCCTAACCTACATGAATAGTAGCTTGACGTGACAGGTGCTGCTGCAAGTGTAGATGTTCCCAGGGCTCTGTTCTGACCTCGAACGTCTGAGAGAGTCTTTTTGCTCTTGCTGCTTTTCTAAGCACTTAGAAAACAGCTGTCATTATCAGCTGAAATGAAATTCAGATAGACGAAGATTTCCTTCATCCAGCACAATGAAGTTTCACACAGAGACTGAGTAGAACCCACCAGTGTGTTTCAGAGGCTGACAAGAGCCCAGCAGTAACATAGCACTAGTTAGTAATCTCAGGTCACTGAGACAGCTTAGCTGTGACCACAACCACCCCCTGCTACTGATAGTGCCTCTTTGTACACTGCTGGAGAAGCAATTGTTTATACAAATAAACTTTATCACACTTTTACAAGGAAATTACCCAACATATCAGAAGATGAGAGTTTTCAACTCAAGCTCATTTCATTTCAAGCCAACTGCTGTTTCTGTGCTGCTCAGTGAGCACAACCCATTCAATTTTAATTTTGTTACAAACAAACAAACAAAGATAACTAATAACATACGCTTTAGAAAGAGTCTTTTTCCTAGAGTGAAATGTTTGCCAAAACCCTTTGCAACAAAGAGCTAAGAGCAAAAACTGCTCCAAAAACCCATGAGTGACCCTGAGGAGTGCTGTGCTCTGCTTACAGGGCTGTCCTTCCCTTTGGGCAACAGGTGTTCTGAGCCACTCAGTGCACCATCAGCTCTCACCTCCCCGGCTCCAACCTGGGTTTTATACCATGGCAGGAATATAACAATCATTTCCTTGGAATGGCTTGATAGTTGACTCCAATCTGTTATCCTATCTCTGCAGTAAATCTCTTAGAGAAAACAACCCACCCCTCCAGAAGCAACTATTGGAAGGTACAAGGTGAAACTAAGTAAGGACTGTCTTTTAGACATGATTCTTGACTTAATATTAAATAGACATGTAATGTAATAAAATGAGATTGCAAAATGGAGACTTCTACAGAACTAATTTGCAATTAAATATTAGACCTGTAGGAAAAATTTTAAAATATTCTAGTTAGCGTTAATCTTTCCTATGTGACCTAAATGTCCTTTTTTAATCAGTGTCAGGAAAGCAAGATTCTACTGACTTCAATGAGACAAATTTCTTAAATTCTCTACGTGTAGAGTTTTCTAAATTACCTAGAAATGGAGCTAAACCAGAGCTGCAACCCCAGATCCCAAAACTTAGAGGAAGTTTTGGTTAGAATATAAGTTTTGCAGCTGGTCTTTGATCTGAAAGGAGCAAGTCGGGACCTAGGATAAGATCTGTGAATGCTGAAGAAAATTGTGTTTGGATCCAGATTCAGAGTTTACAGTGTGAGGCCCATCTCCTAATGGTGCAGGTGAAGGCCAGAAATGGCTGCCTGCTGCAGAAGTAGGCAGAAAGCCCCCTGAACAGCACAGGTGCCTGTGTACAAGAGCACCAGCACAGCAGGAGTGAGCCTACAAAAAAGTGTCTACGGTAAACTGCTTTGCAAAAGCTGAAAGTGGTTATTCTGTGGGTGCTGCAAAACAACCTCTAATCCCTGTCAAGGGTTGCATGCTGCCTTTGCAAAATGTGTGTTAGTATTTGAAACCAAAGTTCACACTTATCACATATTGGCTTGCACACTCTATCAACACCTGCAGTTCTCACTTGCCACCACTCCTTTCTCACCTGGAAGTTCACATTGCTAGTCTGCGATTGGTACTCAGCTACAAGTAGAAAGTGGTGATGTTAGCAAGCCTTAGATGGATCCCTTTTGATGCTAGAGATGTCTTGTTAAGAGTCATCAACCTGAACACTGGAAAGAGATGGATGTTTGCACCTGAAAGGCCATGTAGAAGAAAACATATTAGAGTTATGGAGAACATATATAATTTATAGCATTTTACACCTGTGAAGTGAATTCTGCCTTATAAATACTAATAGATAAATCCTATCCACACCGTGGCGTAGTAGTTATTACTTGCATGTTGTACAGGAAAAAACATGTCCACAGAGGTATGGGTTATCCCAAATTTGTCTGTTCCCGTACAGAAAAGTAAACAACAGAAATAAGAATAAATATACTTCTTTGTTTAAAAACCCGTTCAGTGCTGTAGGCAAAGCAATTATTTTTTATGTCATAATGTTCACTCATGAGAAAAGAAATTTGCCCGTTCTTCCCAGGAGCCTCCTTCTTCATGCATTCCAGCTGAGCATCTTTGAGCACTTTGTTGGAAGCAGTGTATCTCTTCATTTATAAGAATTATTGGTTTTCCTCTGATTCTTAGAAAACTTTCATGGCTCCCTGAAGAGAGAAAGAGACTGTGGTCATGAATTGTGCAATTGTGCTAATTTGCACCTTGAGTGGTTTTTTCCAATGAAAAAAAGAAAACCCCCAGAAAAACCCTCAGCTTTTTACAAAAATTAGCGGTGAAAAAAATGACTCAGATTCCTCTAGTGATTACCTCCAGTGGAAGGTTAAGTTATATTTACATTTGCTTCACTAGCAGTTTGAGGGAGGTCTACATTTCCATGCAGAAGAGGGAAAATGGTACCTTGCTCCCTTCATCACCTCCATGACTTGCCTGCCTTCTGGTTGCCAGAGAAACTCCTTCAAGGGTGTGGCTTCCTTTGCCTTGACACAGGTGTACAATGAGCAGAAAACAGGAAGGCCATGGAGCTTGGCTCTATGCTCCAAGCATCATGCAATACAGCTGCAGCTGGCAACATTTCTCATGGCACATGGAAGGAATTATGACTTTCAGGGGATGTTCTGTAGGACTGGAGACTTTTGGATCCTGTATTCTAAATGATTGGGCTGATAGGCATGTCTGGCTTAGTGTGGGCAAGGGAAGGAAAAATACCTGAACTGTCTGTGTAAATTTGTTCCTTGACAGATTCTTATTGTTCTCACCAACACACAAGAGGATGAACAACATCAAAACTAATCAATAAGCAACAGCTAGATATCCAAATTCTTAGAGTCCAAGACAGCACTCACGCCACGTTTTTATGGGTAGAAATTCAGAGATGAAAACTGCCTTGTCAATCATTATTGATTATATCACTGTGACACCAGCAAACTTTAATCACACCACTGAAGCGCTAAAAATCCTGTTTGACCTTTAAATTCTCTTGCCCACTGCAGTTAAGTAAGGAAAGAAATTAAACAGTGACCTAGCAGGTGTTTCAGACTGCATTTTTCCTTGAATCTTTATTAGGTTTAGGAAACTTTACAGGAAATACCATGTAAAATCTTTCACAAGAGCCATAGAGTGTGACCCACACCGGACAGACAAAGGCATTTACCCCAGCATCTCTTTGAAAGGCACAACAACCCAAAGCAACTATGTCAAACCATGCAGTGTGCTGAGTGGGCTGAGCAGGCAGTGGCAGCTGACAGGAACTCAGAAGGGCTAGAAATAGCTGCAGGGAGACTGTGAGAGAGGACTCAGGAACTGGAAGGACTAGGTAAGAGAATGCATGTTATCGCTGCAAATTAGACACCTTTTTACAGTGAAAATACAAACTGTACTCCCCAATATGCCACCAAGATCCATAAGTAAATCAGAAGGAGTGGAAACAGGTTCTGTAGAGGAGGCCAAGCTCATTCTGCTACAGCAACCCCGGCTCAGCTGCCAGCACCACACGCACTTACACGATTGCACTGCTAGAAAAGATAGGACCTTGTGCCATGGTGTTTTTACAGGACGTTACATATCAGCTTATCAGCACATCTGAAAATACCTAGAAATTTTGAGGGTGATAATGAAATGGAGACCAGTCTGGGTTGGGACTCTTTATTGTGGTTGAGGGCAAATAAATGAGCTGTAAAGTATGGTATGCCACTCTCATTTCCCTGTGCCCTTTATTCAGGGTTTTGACTAAAAAACATTGTATGACACCCAGAGGTTTTACCACTGTTTAATTAAGTGAGTGTGGTAGTTGCTAATTGCGAAACTAATAGTCATGATTTTTTTAGATGAAATGTTAACATGCACACGCAATCAAAGACAGTTTTGAAAAAGCAGTTTGTATGTCTAACATTAGTATAGTTTGACATAGTAGTAATAGCAAAGACGCTAAAAAATGTAATTTTTTAAATTGTAGTCTGTAGTTGACACCCAAAGGAAACATCAATGGGAATGGATTATAACGCTCAGAACGAATTAACTGAAAGAAACAAAGAGATTTAATAGAGAATAGGAGAAATGGGAGAAAGGAACCCAAAGAATGGAGGCAAAAAAAGGCAACAAAATGAAGAAAAGAAAAACATGCCAATTCGGAATACCATACCCTTCAAAGGAAGCACATTGAAATCATACAAGAGTAATGTCATGCAAACAGCTGTAAATTATTTTTCATTTGTGATGGAGATTATTGAAGTTGATTTTTCCATCTCTTCCTCTTTCTGAACCACACTAAAAAATCATCAAAGAAAGGTAGAGATGAAAACCAGGCTAGTATTTATGGCAAGCAAATGTATGCACCAAATAGCAAGGACTATAAAAGCTCTTCAGAAAATTCAGTCTGACTTCAACAGGATATTTTCACTCCCTAAGGAGCACCACTACACTTCTCTGCACAACATCCCACTCTACTGCCTGCTTGTCTTGTCTTACTCACCATAAAACCTACAAATTCCTCAATTTCTGTGCATTTTTTTGATATAAGATTGGCAGACGTCCCTCAGGACAGGAAGGCTCCAACTGCTGCATGATTCGGAGATCAAACTATGGCAGCACTGGACAAGATGTCTCCTTATCTATACTTCAAAGCATGTGAAGAGACATCAAAGATTCACTCACACTCTTGTCCTTCATTGTTGTCAATTGCACCTCCATTTGTAGTAGGCAGAAGAATCACCAAACCACTTTCTCCAAAGACAGAAATATTCTTACAGACAGGGTGATGTTGAGCAAGAAATGTTGTGCATGTTTTTATTGGAAGGGAAACCTGACTTTGAACCAGCATTGTGCATTTGTTCCCTCACTGAAGTCAATATCTGGGCATAGAACTTGGGAAATTGACACTCCAGAATTGCCAAATTGACAGAAAATACAGTGTTATTTCTCCATAGATAGTGGAGTCAAACGTGAATCTTTATTAACTTCAAAGCATTTAATTCTCAGTTAAGGACTATATATAACACTTTAATATTGAAAAAGGTAACAAAATGGGTGAAAATTGCATTAAAGTTTTCTCTAATAGCCCCTGTGCTGTTCTAGTGATGCAGGGAATGCTGAGTGTCACTGAAGCTGTGGTTTAACAATCTTTGCCTCATCCTGGCAAGGCTCTTTAATGACTCAATGTTTGTCCCAACTTACCAGACAGAGTAGGTATCCTTCACATCTGAGAGTTTGAGGTGAGCACAAGGTAATTTTCACTGCTACAGCCAGGAATTGAAATCATTGATGGCAGCCTGGCCACTCTGGCCTGAGTTGTGACTGGAAGTGCTTACCCAGCATTGAAGGCTGGTAGGATTGCACGGAGAGCATCGTCCAACTGGAGAGATGTCACACCTGTTGGAAGATGTGGGAGACTGTGTGTGCACAGCCTGAAAATGCAGCTTGCAGGCTAGTTTGATGAAGATCTTAGTCACAGAGGAGGAAAATATCAAAAGTGAATTTTATTAGCTAAGTTATTTTCAAGCCACAGTTAGCTCATTTGTAATGGGGTCAGCTCTGTTGGAACAATATCCAACTCCCAAGGCATTCTGGATCCTCCTGAACTGCTTGCTTTTGACCTCTAAAGCACAGTAGCCACCTCCTGTGACCGCAGATCATAAAGTTGCCTTGCAGATAAAAATTATGGAACCGTGCATTTCCTTCCTGAGAGGAACAGCTGTGCTATCGCAAATAAATTTGTTTAAAGATCGCGGTCAAATGAGCCGGTTTAACATCAGCAGTGTGCTGCATTCCTGAGCAACACAGACATGATCTTCTGCTTGCTGGGGTGGGAGGATGCTTTCCTCAGTTCTGGGGCTTTGTGGTTGAAGTATTGAGATTCTTTCAGATTAGATTCAGGGATATATTTTATGATAGATTCACAACTCCCTTTTGTTCCTGTGGGAAAAATGAAACAGAAGGGCCTCTGTGTTATAATACTGAGGTTCTTTGATAGCTTCAGATATTTTCTGAGGCTTGGCATCCAATGTTCAAATTCTTTCTAATGAAGAGCCTATAAAAACAAGCTTTGATGGTAGTAAATAACACAAATTATGTGGTAATGAAGACAGGTTCCATGGGTAACCATCTTTTTGAGCAACTTAAATTATATGCAGAGTATATCTGTAAAAATTTGTTTTCATGTCTTTCAAGAATGCCACATCAACTAGACTTAATTTTACAAGCTCTTTGTACATGTAAAAGATTCCACACAAAAATACAACACACATATACAAGTGTGCAAGTTTCCCTTCAACTCTGATAGTCGTTGTAGAAGTTGAAGAAAACAGTATAAAGTCTCCAAACTTCCTTTGCTTTCAGAAAAATTAGATGGAAGTTTTCATTTTAAAGGCTGTGTGGTGACATTAATGGTGTTTCCTGCCAGAGTCACTGCAGAAAGGTATCTTTTCTGACACTAACATAGTTCTGCTTTCACTGTTGCAGGCTATTTACACATTCACAGTAAACATAGGGCAAGCCAATTCAGTGAAGCTTAGAAATGGTTGATTTGCATTATAGCTAAAAGTCAGAGATCATGTGAACAGCAGTGCTCTGAGAATCTCGTGCTAATCCAAATAATATTTCAAAACCTTATTTTGATAAGTGTCATTCAGGAGATTTGTGCAGAAAGCTTTACTAAGATAAATCTTGAAGATAACATTATTCCTGTTGCCTCTGATGAATACAGGAGTTGATAACAAGCTGATTTCCTTTTTCTGACGGATGATTACACACAACAGATGTTTTAATTTGATTACATCTATGAGATAAGCATAAATGCTGTGTTAAGTCCAAACACATTTTATAAGGTTTTCAAAACATTTTACAATGAATGTAACCTTTTTGTAAATGTCCTTGCTTGAGGCTGCGTATGTTCTCATAATGGTGCAAATTATAAATAACAAGTTGAAACCAGTGATTATGCAAAATAAGAAAACTGCATTTAACAGTAGCTGTAATTCTGTGCTCTGTGATAACCTAAATTAAGAGAGAAATATGATTCAAATGGTGATACAGGGCACAACAGTTTCACACTGCTACAAAGAGGACAATGTGTTCTTCAGCCAATGATACACAAGACAGGCAGAGCTTTTATCAAGGATGCTGAAAGGCTAATACTCCACGCCAAGCACCCTCAATTTGAAAATTAGCAGGCAAATGTCAGTTTTGTGAACAGAGCTCTGCAGTGAGCAGAGGTTTTGAGTTTCAAATAATACAGGCTTACAAAATTTGACTTTGATTTGAACTGAAATGCCAAAATTTCTCTGAAAAATTAACTTCTTATCTAACTGTAGTGAAACCAAATCAGACGTTGTTCCCATGTCCTTTTTCTTTTAATATGTAACATGGTGAGAACAAAAAAAACATTCAAAATTAATAGTCTGCTTCAAAACAAAACCCAATCTGTATCACAACAAAAACATCAAAATGGGACCTGTCAGTTTTTCAAGCACATTTCCTATTTTTATTTTGAAAGTAGACATGACAAAATTTGTCCAGAGTCATCAATGTTTTTATTTGGGTCAAGATACTTATTCCAGTTACCTCATTAATAGTTTCAGTAAGGGAATAACAGCATACTATGTATCTGGTTGACTTGTGTCATTCCAAACAAAAATCACAGGCATTAACTCCAATGACTGCCAGTGGGTAAAGCATCTTTTAGCTTACTTTATGTGATATATACAATTCAAAGAGCATTTTCTTTAGGATTCCTGTCATCTAACATCAGATACCTAACAAGCAGATGTCTGGGCTAATTATGCTTCCCGTCATCAGCTCATTGTGTTTAGAAGGTTTTTAAAATATCTAGACTTCTTTCCCTCCTTGGATGACCAAGGGAATGTGGGTGACCTAATAACCTGCTGCCACCATAATGGCAGTTCTGTTCATCCAGCATTTGTCCTCTATCCTTTGGTTCTTGAACCTGATCTGGGACTATCCCATCACAGTGAAACAAACAGGACTGCTCCATCAGATGGTGAGAAAGGTGATGGGTTTTCTCAGCCATCTCCTGGAACTTCAGTCCAAGGCTAACTTTTAGGCAGCTACAGTAAGTTGAGATGTCTCACGCTACAGCACATATATCAGTTCTACACAGGCATGAATATTATGTTGTGTTAGTGCAATGTATAGGCTTTAGTTAATTCTGCACCTGGGAACTATCTTGTTCTGGGATTCTTACATAAAGCAACACTGAAGTTAATAAACTAATCAAAATAATTGCTTTATTGTGGACATCAGCAGTTCGTGGCTGTAAGCAGAATGGTTTTGAGTTGACTGTGTGTTAACTACAGTGAAACAACAGTTTTTTAGTAACAATGCATGTTTTGTAGAAGCTTGAAGTGTTTTTCTATGAGGATATTGCTGTAGTTCACATGGGATATTGACAGAAATATGATACTGAAAGCTTGAAAATAGTTAGAATAAAAAAGAGAGATCATTTATACTCAGTAGTTTTATGGACTGTTTTAAAAGCTGTACTTAAAACCTGCAGCAAGAAGCAGTTAGCATGTTTGCATTAGGAGGCTCTGAGATACAAGAGGTACTAAATTGTTTGTGTTCTCAGTATGTATTTCAAGGGCTCAGAAAGAAAACACAAAAGGGCTCAGAAAGAAAACACACTCAGTGCTTTGATATTTTGCATTTTTAAGTGAGGAACTGAAAGTAGCTGTCTTCCCTTACCCTGTCAGGCTGGAGATTATTATTTACACCTTTAATCTCCTGCTCTTTGAAGAGGACTCTTTCTCTACCTCAGTCAGGCTGAGGTTAAATACTCACAGTTTCTATCTAGAAGAATCTGCTATCTGAAAACAGGGAACTGGGAGCTATGAACGAGGGAATGGAAAGAAATTACCAGTTTAGTCTTGTTTAATATATTTTAGCTGTCCAGGGAATCCTGATTAAGCTGCATTTGGGCCCTAACAGGGAGGTTTATAGTACTCAAAAAGGCAAAATAAGAGTTTTCACTAATAAGCCTGTCTGGGATAAATCTGTGAACCAAAGTTGGCTTTACTTCAACTTTCACACAGGCTGTTAGTGACAGAGATACTACTCTTCCCCTGAGGATATCCAGGTAAGATTTCCTTCCACACAAAAACTTTCTAATAACATGTCTCACTCTTGTGGGTTCTCTGAGCATCCAAAGCACAGCTGTAGCACAATCCTTACTGCATGATGTATCTGTAAAAATAAAGGCAGTGCTCACATGGAAATATCAAATTCCTGAAGTCCACTTGTAGTAGACTCCTCACTTGCTGGGTAACAGGTATCATATCACCTCATGTGAGAGAAGGGGCAGTGATGCCTGGCTGCACTCAAGGATTTGAGACTATTGGAAACCAGAGTACAGCCCTTCCCAAAGCCTCCATCTCCTGCAAGCCCCTCACCTACTGCCAGACCTCGGATGAGAGAGACTGGGCAGAAAATGCCTATATTGGAGAAAAGCCATAGCACTCATGTGAGGGAGAGAGATGCAAGTGAGACAGCGTCAGGCTTGCCAAGTCATACCTGGATCGTGACAGGTTTGAATAGTAATATTAAATCTGTACTTATTTGCTTTTAAACTTCTTTTGCATGTTGGAAGGTAGTCACCAGAAACTAACAGGAGAGTTCAGCACACAGAGCCAACTTTCTAAGCAAACAGCAACTCTTTGGCACCTGCAACTTGACAGCTCCAAGGAGAGAGCAGTGTACAGCACACAGTACATACTTGTGGGGGTTGAGAAATGCTTTTGTTTAAGTGGATACGGAACACACAGTCACCTTCTAGCATAGAGCTGGTGCACAGGACCTGATAAGTATGCTCCAGTCCGTGCTCAAAGGGGAGTCTGCAACTTTTCTTACCTCTGGAGGGTGGTGACTGTCACCTGTTTCAGCGAATCTTGACTACATTAAAAGGGGATGAGGGAGAGGAAAATGCTCTTGGAGAGAGTTTTATGAGACTTTGTATCATAAACTGAGACTTCATGGAGAAAACATGCATTTAGGGAGTGTTTAAAACTAAATTTACATAAAAGCACAATGATTTTTTTAATGTCTCTTACAGGCCAATTAAATTCTTTATGCAGACATTTCCAAATTCAAACAGAGGTGGTCTGGGACATTCAGAGCATGATCACATATATTACCCCTGAGGGCTTAGCCATCTTTCTGAAATACCCAGATCTGTATCTCGAACTAGTGTTGTAACTGAGACAAAAGCAAATCAACAATGTTGGAACAATCGCCCTCAAATTATCCCCATGTGCATCAGTTTACCATTCAATCAATGCCCAGCCATTTAACTCAAAGAGGAAGGAAGACTATGAGCTGAAAATGGGTCTCAATACAACTGCTGGCTATGCAGCGGCTGGATTTATACTGGCAGAGAGCTCAAGCCTTATTCAGATTCAAAACTGAATAGTTCTTACAGTCTGGGCCATGAAAAGCTGGCATCATAAGTGTGGTCCTACTCTCTGAATCCTAGGTGCAACTTCTCCCTTGCAGAGAAGGCAAAATATCTGGTAGAAGTTCCTTTGGAGAGGGATGGAGACGAAATTCATTTGTGTCACATACACAGCATTTGAGGTAAAGTGGTGCACAACCAGCCTATTTGGGAGCAAAATAAGCAGCAGGTGACAAGTTGTTCCAGTCAGTTTCAACATCTGCAAGCTGAGTGCCCAGCTAGTCTATGTGAACATTTCCTGCTATTACCCTGATTTCAACCCCCCCTGCTCCCTGCTTGAGTTCATCTGGGGGTTACGTCCTTCTTTCCGATACCCGTTCTGCAGAGGAGGAAACAGGCTGCTGCAGCAGCATCGTTAAGGTCAGGGATACGGATGCGAGGAGGAGCTCTGCAAAGTCCCCATGTCCCAGATGACACGACTGGGTCCTTTTCAACTCGTAGCGAGAAGGGAGCCCTCCGAGCTGCTGGTTTCCTGTCGACCTTGAGCCTCCTCGCAAGCCACGGTGCAGCTCCAGGCGGGTGGCTGTGCCCGGTCCTCGCCTCGGAGGGAGGCAGGCGCCCCGATCCGGGCTGCACGTCGGGGCTGGCCCCGACGCGCTTGTGGTGGGAGAGCCAGACCTGAGAGGGGCTGGCCTCTGGCAGATGATTGACACCAAACTGGGTGAGGTTTCATGTTAAAAGGGAAAAAAAANGCTAAGAAAGTTTTGAGGCTGGAAACATTTCGAGGGGGGAGTGAGCGTGTTTGTTGATGGCCCTGCGGGAGAGTAAGCGGGGAAGAAAGGACTGGGAATCTCGGGGTTTCGCGGCCAAAGCTGAGGGAATAGCGGGGAGAAGGGAGTGGATTTGGCAGAAAATCAGTAGGGTCTGCTCGGGCCGGAGGAGCCCGGAGCCCGGGCATTTGGGGAGCTGACTGCGGTGGCCGGGGGAAGGGCTGCAGGCCCTGCCCGCAGCTGATGCGGCGGCTCCCGCACCTGGAGCCGGCCCCGTGCGCAGGGGACGGGCCGGGGGCGCGGGTCGGGGAGCCCGCGGCCGCTTCGCAGCGCGCTCCGGCCCCGGCACCGCCGCTCCGGCTGGGCACCGGCTGTCCCTGCACACGGCTGGAAGGTGCCTCGTGTGGCTCTCAGAGAGAGGGCCTGTGCGTGGCCACAGAGCCCGCTGCTGCGAGGGTCTACACTTGGTTACCAAAACTTGGGTTTCGTGTGAGTTTCTGCTAAGAGCAGTAAAGTTTAGCCGTGACTGTGAGCAGTTGGACTGAAAAGCACTCATTCCTCTAGCACTGACTGTGCATATTGTTTGACTCACTTTAAAAGTGACACTTTGTAATCCTTAGCCTGCTTCTGCCAAGACATCCTTAGATAGGTTTTTGGGGTCTGTAGCTTGCAGTATTCTTCATATCATAATTTATAATATACTATGAGCCTTAAGTTCTGCTGCAAAAATAAGATTCCTGCCCTGAGCAACTTTCCATCTCTGTCCTATCAGTAGGTACCCACATCTGTCAATTAGCATCTATAATATCAAGGTTAGGCCCTAAATCATGTTTAATCATGAAAAAGTGGTGAATCTAAAAAGGGAACAGCAGATTGCAGGAAACTGCATCTGAAACACTTGCAAAGAATTGAGTAGATTTCTAAGATGTCTTGTGATGGCACATCGAGTTTAATCTTCAGGTAAGGTGTGCAGACACCTGGGCTTCTACAAACTTTGCTCTGGGTCCTCTGATTCTCCTGTCTGGTCCATTCATGGTCAGCAGTTGATCCCAAATTTTGGCTGAAACATAATAACATAAAGTAGATAACTTTCGAATAGCTACTGCCTTTAGCTATGTGCAGTTTTGAATAACTTCATGCTTCCTTAACTGCCCTGTCAAAGTCAACAGGTTTTGCATACCTGCAAAGTTACTCGTGAAAGGTTAGGGCAGAAGAAAAGAACAATGTAAGAATGAGACCCTGTGGTGTTCCACAACTCAAAGTTATATAAAATTTGAGGTGTGCGGCTTCTTGTTAATTTTTATATATATTTTCTATAATTTTTCATTAATATAAATCATACTCAACTAGTGATGGCCTTTATTTTGACCTCAGCCCCAAACTTTTGCAGATTCCCAAGAAAACTTCAAATGGAGAAGCTCAGCTTTTGTTAATCTTGTGTTATGTATTACTATATTTTTCCCCCACTCAATTAGTTATAGACAGTCTCAAACTATGGGTAGATTTTTAAAAGCAGGCATGGTTCAAGAGTTTGTTCTTCTTTCTTGTCATAGGTCCAGTGAGGAAAAAGGACATAAACTGGTTACAGTTCCAGCATTTTTCATACTCATCTTCATCTGCATCCTACAATAACCAAAACTGAGTAGGCCTGTTGTCGGATAATCGATCCCATAGCTCCAAAAGCTGTTTTAATAATCACAGTAGAATTCTATTGTGCCATAGAATTCTATTATGATGGGAAGAGATGATTGGAAAGCAACAGTTCTGTGGAGCAGAAAGTGTGAGGTTTGGATGTTGGTAGTTATTTAGCACCAGAATGAAAATTAGAGCTGCCAAATGCTTGGGGGAAAACAAAACAGAAAAAAAAAAAAAGCTACTTATTTTGTAGTAACTCAGCAGTATAGTGAGACTGAAAAAAGGAGATATATCAGTCTTAGAAGAGCTCAGTTCTCAAGCATGCCTACTAACTAACCAGATGGCTGGTTAATAAAGCACCAGCTAAAATTTCATTTTAACATTCTTCACATCAAAATATTAGACAAGAATGACACATTCCCTTAAAGATTTTGGACAAACCCACAAATTCATGAANGAGAGCAGGGGAGGGGGTGACTGTGGAAAGGGGGAGAAGGAACTACTGTAAGAGTAAGAAAGTCCTGCCCAGCTGTTTGCGAAGTTTAAGATTTCCTGTTTCCCCTGCAGCGCCGAAGTGAAGTTTCAGTGAGTCACTCGCGGTCCCGAGCAGCGGAGCGGCGCAGCCCCGCTCCCCGCCAGCACCGCCGCCGCGGCCTCCCCGCCGCCCCCGCGCCCCGCC
>VWZV01014206.1:863146-946067 GCA_013397155.1 Irena cyanogastra
AAGTTCTGCTGCAAAAATAAGATTCCTGCCCTGAGCAACTTTCCATCTCTGTCCTATCAGTAGGTACCCACATCTGTCAATTAGCATCTATAATATCAAGGTTAGGCCCTAAATCATGTTTAATCATGAAAAAGTGGTGAATCTAAAAAGGGAACAGCAGATTGCAGGAAACTGCATCTGAAACACTTGCAAAGAATTGAGTAGATTTCTAAGATGTCTTGTGATGGCACATCGAGTTTAATCTTCAGGTAAGGTGTGCAGACACCTGGGCTTCTACAAACTTTGCTCTGGGTCCTCTGATTCTCCTGTCTGGTCCATTCATGGTCAGCAGTTGATCCCAAATTTTGGCTGAAACATAATAACATAAAGTAGATAACTTTCGAATAGCTACTGCCTTTAGCTATGTGCAGTTTTGAATAACTTCATGCTTCCTTAACTGCCCTGTCAAAGTCAACAGGTTTTGCATACCTGCAAAGTTACTCGTGAAAGGTTAGGGCAGAAGAAAAGAACAATGTAAGAATGAGACCCTGTGGTGTTCCACAACTCAAAGTTATATAAAATTTGAGGTGTGCGGCTTCTTGTTAATTTTTATATATATTTTCTATAATTTTTCATTAATATAAATCATACTCAACTAGTGATGGCCTTTATTTTGACCTCAGCCCCAAACTTTTGCAGATTCCCAAGAAAACTTCAAATGGAGAAGCTCAGCTTTTGTTAATCTTGTGTTATGTATTACTATATTTTTCCCCCACTCAATTAGTTATAGACAGTCTCAAACTATGGGTAGATTTTTAAAAGCAGGCATGGTTCAAGAGTTTGTTCTTCTTTCTTGTCATAGGTCCAGTGAGGAAAAAGGACATAAACTGGTTACAGTTCCAGCATTTTTCATACTCATCTTCATCTGCATCCTACAATAACCAAAACTGAGTAGGCCTGTTGTCGGATAATCGATCCCATAGCTCCAAAAGCTGTTTTAATAATCACAGTAGAATTCTATTGTGCCATAGAATTCTATTATGATGGGAAGAGATGATTGGAAAGCAACAGTTCTGTGGAGCAGAAAGTGTGAGGTTTGGATGTTGGTAGTTATTTAGCACCAGAATGAAAATTAGAGCTGCCAAATGCTTGGGGGAAAACAAAACAGAAAAAAAAAAAAAGCTACTTATTTTGTAGTAACTCAGCAGTATAGTGAGACTGAAAAAAGGAGATATATCAGTCTCAGAAGAGCTCAGTTCTCAAGCATGCCTACTAACTAACCAGATGGCTGGTTAATAAAGCACCAGCTAAAATTTCATTTTAACATTCTTCACATCAAAATATTAGACAAGAATGACACATTCCCTTAAAGATTTTGGACAAACCCACAAATTCATGAACAGGTTCAATAGGAATTATCTCCTTTGAAAAAGATACTCTCATGTCCTGTACTACACACAAGTAATTGACTTTTTTTGCATAGAGTAAAGGGGCAAGGTGTGATTTTTTGGAATGATTTTGAGTGACTTATTGAGCATTTAATCAATTAATGTCATTGCAAAACAGCAGTTGCCCACATAAGAAATTGGTGTTAGTGTGTTCAAGTGAATATGAATTTGTAGTTTGTTTTTGGGTTATCATAACCAGAAATTTGTTCCTTGGAATCATCCATGTAATAATTGTTCAGGTCTGAACATCAGGAACTTAATTTCTCCATTCAGCCAAAAACTATTTGCATTATTGTCTATTTTTTTGAAAGCCTATCAGTTTTAGTTAATTTTATAGTATGAAAATCAAATTTAGAGCTTCAGATGATTGCAAAAGGGAAGTAGGAGAGCAAACATCTTGTAATGGGATGGAACATGTTTGTAACAGGATTGAGTCTAAAATGCATTCTTGTCCCCCATTAAAACTGGCATTTTTCCAGGTATTTCAGGAGGGAAGTAGGGATATATCAGAGATGATATTGCATTTTCTTCTATTTATGGGGTATCCTTGAATTGTGAGGCTTTTATACCTAAGACTTTGAAAAACACTTTTGTTAGTTGCTATTTTTAGTTCCTTGGCATTAACACGCTTCTCTAATACTCAGGTGGTGAATTCCATATTGGAATGTTTTCTATTAAAAAATTATGAGCCAGATCTTAAGCTGCTGCAAATGAATATAGTTCCATTAGCATTAGTAGAGTTATACACAGTTATAGCAGGCTTCCTGAAACAGTTTCGAAAGTAATTTCAAAAAAAGGGCAATGGAGTAATTCAGAGTTTTTCATATTTATAGTATTTTTTCACTCACATTTTATAAACACTTACTATTATACGACCTATATTTAGTCAAACAACATTCCTTCAAAATGAAATACTCCTTTCTGGGATGAATTGTTACAGTTTCAAAGATGCAGCATCCTATAATGGTGCCTAATAAAAGTTGTCATTGTGACAAGGTTAACTCTGAACATAGGAGGAAATACGGTGTCAGGCTCTTACCAGAAGGAAAATTCCTCATGGTTTGGTTTGTGGGGGTTTTTGCAAGTTTGTTTTTTTCAAAGGCTTTTAGAAAGCATTTGCTCTTTTGAGGGGAGAAAAAAAAGACCATAGCATCACTGTAGCACCAGTTGTTGGAGTTTCCGGTGCTTATATTTCCTCTGCAAGATATTTTTAAAGTGATTTTTTTTTTTTGCATTTGTGGTGTAGGAACTCTTATCTCAGTAATGTTTGTATGTGCTACATGCACTTTGCTAGCATTCACTGCCATTCTCTGACCTCAGAAGAGCTGTGCCTTTACTTTCAGTACTGCCAAAACGAGCAAAACCAACAGGTTGTGCCCACTCTGTTACTCCTGGATCTTGCATAACAGGGTGCATTTATGTCAGCTAGGTATGAAACATGCTCACTAGTGCAGTGGCAGGTTCTGATGAAAGTGGTCCGTGCAATCTCCACCCTGGCTGGCATGGCTACAGTCCAGCGTTGGTGGCACAGCACAAGGCAGGGCTTCCAGCCACCTCTGTGGTCCCGGGATCAGCAGGAGGGACATGGGCTGCTACAGCCCCGATTTGCCCATGGTTCCCACAGCCCTTCTGGCACCTGACAAGCAGAGGAATGAAAGGATGCCCTGAGGCAGGGGAGAGACAACAGCGTCATTTCCTTTGCCACAGAGGAGCCTTTTGACTCAGGGGAAATACCCAGGTAGGCACATCCCAGGAACATTAGATATTTTGTATTGTCAGAGCACTGCAAACTCAGTAAAACTGACTGAGGTATCAACCAGTCTTTAAAGATGTTGAAGAGTACAAGGGGTTCTCAGCATGAAGTAGTAGAGAGCCAGCCCTGATAAGGAAAAGAGAGTTGGCTGAATCCTAGTCTAAGAGAGTGAGTGCTGAGATTTGGGTTGCTTAATTGGTCTTTAGCCCTAAATTTTGTAGGTGTTAGAGGAGCTTTTTGTTGTTTTGTGTTTTTTTTTCCCTGTAGGATAATGGGAAGTGTTTTTTAAACCCTTATAAAATGGTTTCAAGAATAAAATACAAGTATTTTTTTATCGCCTTTTGCTTTTCTATCAACTCTTATTCTGGAAGGTTAAAATAGACTAAAATAAATCAGAAAGAGTATGTCTTGGCTTTGACAGCCAAAGTCCTTTGGAAGTTTAATTTCACTGGCAGGTGTTGTATTAAGAAACAGCAGAGAAGCTTCTTACTATAGGGGATAGATTGCTTTTGCAGCAAGGAGTGGGCGTGTACACTGGGACAGAGCTAATGCCACTGTAAGCGATGGGCTGACACTAAATGTTTGCAGAATTGGGTTCTCAGTGACCCAGCTAAGTCTTGAACAGTTCTTTTTCATATCATGTCTGCACTCTGGCATAGCAACAGAGCAGCAGCACTGGCATTTGTTGAGTACAGCATTTTATATCCTACTGCCTGAAAGAACACAGTTTTAGTTGTGTACAGATGTTTTGGGTAGGATATGTAAAGAGGGCAAATTGCTTCAAACACCATCCACTGATGGAGTCTCATCCAGAGGAGTAGTTAGAACTAACAAATCTCACCAGGAATTGCTTAATTCTGTTTTTTCCTGGTGGCAGCATGCTCATCATTTGTGTGTGTCCATTGGCTTCTAGAGATTTAAGTAGAATTGAAATTGAAGCATGTATTAAGGGCTCTGCCCAGCAGTTCATCTAGGCAAGTGTCAGCTTGTTTGCATTGCTGCAAAGCTTTAGCAACTGTTCTAGATTTTAAGAAATGATAACATTAGCAGTGTCAGGGGAAATACTGGTTGCTGATTTGTCCATGTTCATGCATATTTTTTTAAATATGCCATTTCCTTGCTCTTTCTCTAGCTATGAATGCCATTGTAGTTCTTACAGCTGGAACTACCTGTCCTTTTTTTCATATGGGTTTTAAAGCCTTTTCACCTCTGGGAAGGTCGGCTCAGGAAGAGGTAGTTTTCCCTTGCTCAAACAACTGGTATTTAGCAAGAACTTCCTGCTGGCATTCATCCCTGAGTTAATCTGGTTAGAATTAGAGCTGGTTGAGAGTTTTTGACACTGTTTTTCATGGGAAAATGCTGATTTGTCAAAACTGAGACAATTTGTGGAAATGTACCAGTTTCCATCACTAAACTTTCATCAAGAAACATTTCCTTTTTTTTTTTTTTTTTTGTTTCTTCCATAGTCCACAGTGGAATTTCTGATATAGAAAGATAGGGAAATAATCATTAATCAATAATTAGAATAAACACTGGTCAGTGGAAGAAAGGTGGGATTAAGTGCATGGCCTGACTCACAAAATGCACATTTGAAACTGGAGCTCCCCCTATCCACTCTCCCCAGGATATTGAAGGGCTGTCACTCTCTCACTGCATGCACATACAGACATCCCCATATCTACCACCTCAAAGGATTTTGGTTTCACTCTGTCGTGAATATGAAAATGTATGAAATGTTGAAGCACCTTGTGGAGCAGGAAAAACTTTCCCCTGACAATGTTTTTAAGGTCAACCTGTAGCCATGTTTGCTCCTTGTTGGGTGGGAATAGCAGTGCTCTGAATGGCTGGTGTCTTCTAGTCTTTGTTTCATATCATAATAACAAGCTGTATTCAGAAATTTGTGTCATGCAAAGGAACCACAATTTTGATTATTAACAGTCCTGTTAGTCTGATTCCAGGATTCCAGTTCTCTGCTCACCCAGAGCAGTGTTTTAGCAAAAATTTGACTGAAATTAATAGATTTCAGAAACAGATAGAGGAGTCTGCTTTGCGACACTTAAAGCGTCCTTCAGTTGACCTGAGATTAACGCTATGCCTTTCCAATGGCAATCAGAGGTACTAGAAAGCTTTCTTAGGTTCCTACTGTCTTCTGGTTTTACCCAAGCACTTCAGCCCACACCCTCAAATGAGCTGTTTCCCTGTTCTGTAAGTAGATACATGAGGTTTTAAGGTAAAAAAGAAAGATCTATCAAGCACCAAAGCTGTATGTTTAGCCAGTGATTTGCAAGTCGCACCACATTCTTTATGATGTGTTTATAGTTACTGGTAACACAAGTTTTGAAAGATCAATTCTGCACTCTGTGCAGCTGATCAGTTCTTCCAAAACATTGCATTGATATTCCCGTGGGCTTTGTTTAATGCAGCATTAAAAGCTCAGTTTAAAAAACTGGTCTGTGCAGGGGACATTAGAAAATGCATATTTGTTCCCAAGGTCGTGGTGGCTCTGTCAAGGCTTGGAGACTTTCTTCTGTTAGAAGAGCAAGTGAATTTGAACAGTACAGCGGGAAGGTCTCACAGTTCTATTCCTTGGAGCAGCATTTTCCAAGTAAAGACCCGAGCGCGGTTCTTACGTGCCTGGGGCACTTTAACAGGTCTCTTTAAAAACTAGCATTGTGCAAGTGGAGCGCGTGCAGCCAGACTGTCAGCTGGCATAAATCAGCTTCCTCTGTTGAAGGCGAGGAACCTGCCCTGATTTATACCAGCTGGCAGAATCTGGCCACAGAATAAATAATAGGCAACTGTATGTTATGAGGCTGTAATTCCCTCGAGGGGGCTTTTGTGGTATCAGTCTTACAGGAGCCAGAGTGATCTGGTTCCCTTTCTTGGAGCTAAAGAGTAATTTGACTGCAGTTTTTTTGAAGCCCTCAGAACATTAAGAATGGGAGATTTCAGGCAGTCAAGGGAAAGAGAATACTTCCAAACTTCTTGTAAGGTATCATTAAGGGGTTTTGCCCAGGAAGAGTCATGGTAGGGGAATTTGGGAGGATGTGGATGAATTGATGTGGGATAGGTAGTCCCAAAAAAAAAGATAAATATCTAAGAAGGATGATTTCTCATCAAGACCAGGCCTTTCTTTTGAAAACACATTTTGTAAAACGTATGAAAACTGAAACTCCCTCATCACTGATAAGCTGGTGTAGTTAATAATGAAGAAAAGTGGAGAATGCGAAATGAGGACTAAAGAACAAATGCCTCCTCAGAATGTAGATGGGGTTTTTAATTTTGTTTAACATGTTACCCAGAAAGATCATAAGTGAGCTGGTACTCAATTAGTTGACTTAGCAAGAAAAGGAGGTTCAGTTAGATTTATCAAGTGTTGACCTGTAGTTCTCCTGGACCTAAATATTTTAGATGTGAGATGCAGGTGAGCCATCTCCCTCCAGTTTTAATCCTGCTGTGGATTCTGCAGCCCAGAATGGGATTAAGTTCATCATGCCTATACATCACCTGTTGGCATGGTTTGATGGCGCCTGGGGCTTTTGGATGATAATGTGGCAATTTTGTAGATTTCATCTCACTAACTAATATAAACACATCTTTAATGTTGCTGTACAAGGGCCCGAACTTTGAAGCAGACCACAGATGATTAGTAATGGGTTATCTTTTCTGGTTGTTTTCAGGGAAGAAAGCAGAAGCAGCCATCCAGGATTCTTGTGTGTCTTGAGATACTGATCTGGTCTGATCCCTGAGCATAATTAGCAGCTTAGATACTGCTGGAAACTTGTTATATAAAGTTGCAGTACATCAGTGGTTTGGATAGCACAGCTTTGGCAACAATTTAAGAAAGGTCTTAGTTCTCAAAGGAAGATTAAATTTCTTACCATTTTGGCTGTCCTCCTATTTTAGCATTACCAGGCTGTCCTGATCAAGTTCCATATGCTCTGGGGGCTCTGTGGCTGGTGTAAATGTGAAGTCATAGTTACATCAGGACTCAACGTACCTTCAAGTACTGCAGCCAGCAGTGTATGTGAATAAGTTCTGGCCACTGAAGTGTGTGCTTGGGGAAATAGGAGAGATGTCACTACATCTTTTTACTTTCCCGGCTTTTTTCCTCAACCTGTCTAGTCTCTTAAAATATTCCTTCTTTATGCAGTTACTATCCACTATCCAAATTCAGGCTTCACTTGGGATGCCCCACTCTCAGCTCTGTAGCTATCTTAAGCTTTCCTTTAACATGACGGGGTGGTGATTTCAGAGTGTTCCATTCTTCTTGAGGAACTTACAGAGAGGGTATGGGAAGCAAGGTATAAATCTTTGTGTGTTTCACTAATGGGAAGCATTTAATGAGATTTCAAAAAATTTTAAACAAATTTGTCAATTTGCAGTCAGGAACCAATGGAGAAGAGCTGTCATTTGCAGGTGGTGGTTGATCTTTTATTCCCTCTGACCGGTTCTGCACACCATCATGCAGCAATTACCCTTCTCATTTGTCTCTGGCATACAAGGAGAGCTGTGATTCTGCAGTGACCATGCTGTGGCAGTAGGCCAGCTGCCCTGCTGTGTACCTTCCACCTCTCCACAGCTCCTATTACCAATTTTCACGGTTGCCTTGCCTCCTTTTCCTACAGTGGTTAGAGCTTTTGCTCTGAAAGTGCGAGACTCATGGTCATGTCACTCCTCAGCCTAAGAGTATCTAAATTCCATCAATGAAGGGCTCTAGGATGAAGGATCCTTGCTGGCTGAGACAGAGGAAGGCTTTAGAGGCAGCACTTTGCAGAAAAAGGGTTGACATGTGTGTGGGTGGTCCCCCAAAGCATGTCACAGGAGAAGAAAGCCTGTTCCCTGATGGATTCATTCATTATTCCAGCCCCTGCAGGGTGACTGATATTCTGTCCAGGGAGTTCACAGCACAACAAAAAGACACTTTACATACAGAATCTTTTTTCCTTTCTAAACTGAAAACAACCATTTCTCATCCTCATGAAAAGATCAGAGGGGACCATGTAATAGTCATGACTTCATAAGCTTCTTTATTTAAGCCTTCACAGAGTAACTAGGTCAGCAAGACATGCTTCTAGGCTATTGAATTTCCCTTCCTCCCCTCAGTCTATTCTTCCATTTCCTCACCCAGCTTTACCACAAGGGAATGCCTTAAGTCAAAAATCTGGGAAGCTGATCCTTTTATTGCATTTGTAGTATTCTCATCTGGTAGGTACAGTGCCAGGCCATGAGGCTTTCAGAGCTATCATAACCCAAGTTTGCATGTAAACAGGGATATCCACACTGTCTGGTTGTAACTAAAGCCATACCTGCTCTCTCTTTGCTCTGCATAATAGATATAGATATATTCAGCAGGAAGGGATTGGTAAACTGTTCTGCAAAAGAAAATACAACTAAAACGTGTTTCCTTTCTTTTTGTTTTTCTTTCTCCATCAGCTTCTTGCTCACACACTCCTTACTTCTCACATTTTACACTTTTGCCTTAAGGTTTCTGGCTGGCTGGAGGCTTTGCTGTTCTCACTTTTCCCTGAGGCCATACTGGCATAATGAATATTTATTAGTGCAGGAGAGGCCTAGGGATTCTTATACTTATATGTCCCATGATTTTAATGTTTATGAAGGAAAATAAAAATGAGATTCCAGCTAAATCACCAATATTCAGGAACTGGGGTCCAGAACAAAGAATCAGGCATATCCTGTTATTTAAAAAAATATGCACTTGACCCTAAAAGGGTTTCAAAGCATCTGTATTAGATGTGAAAGTTCCTCCTATACAGACTGGAAGGGATTAGAGGCTCCTTATTTTACATGAGAGAAAGAGACAAGAGTTGTTGGTGACTTACGTCTAAGAACAACTTTTGCAGCTTGGCCTGTGGTTAAAGCAGTGAACTAGGAAATGAGAAGCCTCTTAGTCTTTGGAGACTCAAACACAGATTTTCAGCTTCCCATGATTTCATCCATTGTATTTTTGATGCCACCATTAAACTTCAGTACAATCATTTATATTAGTATTTCCACAGTTTCAAATTGTGTTGCTTAATATGTGGCAAAAAGTAATGCAATGATGTGTTAATTACAGTTTCTACAGACAATTCTAGAACTTGTGGGAAATGGACAGAGATTGTTTCGACACTTGTCTATTGTGATTGGGAAACTGAGGTTCAAAGAGATTCATAACCCCTGTTCTTTCTCTACAGAAATTCTAGATTAAAGCCTTTAGAGCATCCAGAAATTCTCAACAATCTCAAACACCCTGTCAAGTTCAATAATACATTAGCACTTTTTTTCTCCTCTATTTTTCTCAGATTGAGAGGCTGTGTGCCAGGAGCTTGGTGAGGCACATGGAAGCATTGGTAACTTGCTTCAGTTTGACAGCTGAAGGCCTAACTTTTCCCTCAGTTGTCCACATATATATTATTCATGGTTCAGCCAATTTGCACATTCCCAAACCAGGCTTTTTTCTTCTTGTGGCTTATAGTATGATTATCAGGCATGTACCTACTGGTGGTTTGAAGGCAGAAACTTACTGGTCTTCTAATGGTTGAAGGTGGGTAGCAAATGCTAGAAGCAAACCACTAATTATTTGAGGATTCTTATCCTTGAAAGCTAATGACAAGGCACATTTACCACTATCATAACCACATACCTAGAAATAGAAAGCACTGACACCTGCTTTTCCCAGCTGTTGCTTAGCATGCCTGCTTAAACTACCCATGCAATCATCACTTTTCCCTTTAAAAGGTGGATTTTGATTTAAGTTTCCACTGTGCTTTTGGAAATGAGATATAGTTTGCTTTTACCAGGGCGTCAATTTCTACTCTATTGTCCTTAGCCTGCAGTGAGTAAGGAAGGAGGAGGTACTGTTTGTTTGGAACCATGCTGTCTCTTTTGCATTTTCAGGTGAGAGTTTAATGTTAACAATTTCCTGCTTTCTCAACATGAGGGACTGTTGTGGTTTTGGGCATAAAAAGAGCTAAAGAATTAGGAATAGTACCTACAGCTGCTGTTCTTAGGTTGGATATGAGATATGGTTGGTCAGATTGGTCAGATATGCAGGCGCTTTGCCATGCCTTGTTAAGTTACCATAAATAATGTAAACACCACTAACTGGGATAATTTGCCTTAAGGCGCAGTTAAGGTAGTGCAACCTAGCTAAATCTGCTCTGCCAGAATGCTTAGCTGTAGGTAGAAGGGCTCACGTGGAAGTTTGCCACAGTTAGTTGGTGGAAAATATTTTAAGCTGTGCTAACTTGATATTTTAGACCCATGGGGGAGGATGTTATGAAAGGTGAAAAAGCATCCGTTCTGAAAAATGGAAGCTGTAGGTGAGTGAAACCACCCCAGACACAAGGTGTGCATTTTTAGCAAACAGGATACTTTCATTATTAGAGTACGGCCAAGGGACGTGATAGACTTTCCAATGTGAATCTCTAAATTAAGACAGGGTTTGGCTTGTTAAACACATACCCAGGTAAGTTGGGGCTTTGCAAAACTGGCTGAGTGGAATGGTTTCACTTTCAGAAGGCCAAGCTGGGAATACCATCCATAGGGTCATAGAGCTCTTGCAACCTTTGAATCTTTGATGCAGCAGGTTTCCACCACCAGACCGGTATCACTCACATCCCTCTCAAATTAAGACCAGCATCTCCAGAAGTAACAAAACAGTTAAACTGTTCTGATAACTAATGTTGTACAGGGGTATTTCAAATATGCATGAGTTATAAAATTTTACATCCAAGGAATTAAAAAAATGTCTCTTTTGCTATGGAACACTTTCCTCTGGTATAGTCTAAGCTATTGCTGTGTTGAGAAAGCTTGGAGTTGTTTTGCCTTATGAGAACACTTTTAAAAACAAACTGTGTTCTACATGAGTGCAGTTTTTGTGAGAAATGCCAAAGTGACAGCTTTAGAGAATGAGCTGCCTGTGTCACTGAACAGTTTTGCCAGAAACCATAACAAAGCACGTAACTGGCTCATGGTGTTTAAAGGGATGCCGAGTGGTTCGGCTGCTATGACCACGTTATGCACAGCCTCCTCAATGACAGTTGTGGAAGTAGTATTTTCATGATGTAATTATTAATCCACTTGGCATTTGGTTAAAAAGATCAAGGCATTTCATAGAAGCTCTTAGACATCCTGCAGACTCCCATTGATTTGTGCAGTTGAATAAGTGCCCTCCAGATGAAGGATGATAATCAATATCCAGAAACATTTGATGACTCTAAAATATTAAAACATCAGTTAATATAACTTGACATAGCAACACTCAGAAATCACAGCATCTGGTGAAGATCTTATCCTATTAAATTTAACTCATATATGTGACAATAAACATCTTCTGTCCTGCAGTAGCAGGAACATTATGTAGTAGCAGAGGAACATAATACTGTGCCAGGAATGAACTGCACCAATAAAAATGTATTGAGTGTCATCATATTTTTCTTTTCACAGTTCTCAGTTGTTAGAAAAAAAAATGGTTGAAGTAATTGGATGAAGTTTGAGGTATTCAGATGAAAATTGAGAGGCCGTGGTAGGTTCTGAGCTGCTGCTTGGCACACTTGCTCTTGTGATTGTCTTATCTCTTCCCAGCTTTCTGTTCAATAGAAGAAATTGTTTCATAGAGACTTAAATTAGTCTTTTCTTTGCAATGTTTCTTTTAAACGAGCTTGTAAGTGTCTGTGCTGTCTTGGAGTCCTGGTGAAAGATTGTGGTCTTAAGAATGACTGAAGAGATAGCTGGAGGACTGAAATAGTGGATTTAGAGCAACAACTGTTACGTAAAGCAACTGGGAGGGGAAAACCCTAGAAATCCAACTTGATGTGTACATTTCAAATTTGCAATTATATTCTGCCTCATAATAAATGAAGTATAAGAGCCTGCACATCTTCAGGCAGATAGACTAAACATTTTAGGTTGGCAAGTCCCTTCCTGCTGAGCACCACCTAATGTGGGAATGTCCTTCCCCTACATTATAATGCAAGCTCGGCTGGGTGCTGCAAGCCGTGAGTAATGTGTTGTTGTATGGAATGAGAAGTGTTGTATTCCTACGTGCAGGTCTTTTAGTGTCCATGGTTAATTTATTTAATGTGTGTGGATCATGCACTCATATAGATGCAAGTGTCCTTAAAATACTTAGTTTTATGATATAATGAATGAATTCTCTTCGCATGTGATTTAGAAATAATGGCAAAGATAAGGACCTTTCAAGAAAGGTATTTAAGGGTGAAACACCTATTTATTTCAGAATGGGCAAGTTTCACTCATGGCTTTTATTTTCCTTTAAGCCCAGTAAAATTTCAACCTCAAATAGAAATGAAGGACCATTGATGCCCTTATTTCATCAGGGTGGTATTGCCAGCTAGTGCAGTCTCAGAGGTAACTGGGGGGAGTAATTTGCAAATGCATGAAAAGGAACAGCTAATACCCCGGGGGATATGTTAGCAAATTTACCTTTGGTAGACAAAGGTGTTGCTGCTTTCTTGAGAGAGGTGCTTCTTTACCAAGAAATCTGATAACTCACTAACAGTGTGCCACAGCAGTAGGATCTTTGCAACAGAAGTCTGAAAAAGAAAGTTTTTCTAAGGTTGAATATCATTAGAAGTGTGTCATTTTATGCATATGCCCTTTCCTCAATACTCAGTATATAATTCTCATTAATAGTTGTGGCAGTTAGATGCATCTATCAAGATAGCATGTCCCCAGGGCATTGAATTCCATTATTCTGCTTCTTTGCATGTAACTTGACAGAGACAAATATAACCATCCAAGCTACTGAATTTGAGAAGGATGTGTATTTTTCTTCAAATCTATTCAAAGTGATTCTACTCCTAGGGGATTACATTTGTGTCTAACTTTCCTCTGATTTACTATCTTAGCTGAGCTGATGGATTATGAAAGAGAGTAATTTCTTTTTAGTACTGTTTTCCTGAATCTGTCATTCAAAACTTGCTGTGTGGGGACAGAATGGTTCATAAACACCATTTTCCTGAAGGAAAATGGACTCTCACAGTAAAAAGGAGCTCTGAGCAGAGCTTCCGCATAAACATGTTTGCCCGTCAGTAGCTGACAGAGGAGCCTCTGTGTGTGTGTTAAGGATGTGGACTTGTTAAATGAGTCTTCTTATTTGGAAACAGTTTTTCAAATAGACTAGGAATGATGGATTATATTCAGGCCTGGAGAAAGAAATTGCACAGAATTCTGTCTTACCATAATCGGTAGATTATATTGTAAACTAGTACCATAATGGCATCCTCTAGTCATGGAATGTGCCTTAACTTAACTTCCAGATCTCTTAAATATTCCTCAAGTTCAGAAGTCTTCAAAAACCTAAATAAAATCAGGTCTTTCATGCTGCTTACATTTGTAAGTTTTCTTCTTATATTAAGCTTAAACCAAAATCCCCAAGTCTGAAATTGTTACTACATTTTTTGCATGCATAATATCCTTGGTGTTGTTTTGTTTTGTTTTCTTGTTTGTTCATTAATGGCTGGGAGGGACAGATAGTGACTATGAATTCACTTTAAAAAAATCCCACTAATATCCTCCTTTTATCTGGAAAAACAAATATTTATAAATCCCTTCTGATTTGTATAGCTGTGTAACGATTGCAAGTTTGAAAGAACAGTTGTCTGGTTAATCCATTTAAATGCTTATTTTGATTGGGCAGCTGTGAGCCTTTGTGTGCACGCAGCTTCTCCCCACACTTACTGGAGTGTTACAAAATACCACGGAAATTCTGGCTTGGTTCAGCAGCAGCCGGTGCACACAGATACTATTTTCTGTTGCACAGATAGAGACTCTTGCCGTGCAGGCCTCATCCTTGTTTAAGGTGGCCTTAGGAGCTGTGGCCGAAGCCAGTTTGCTCTGTCAGCTCCAGTCCTGGCTGTCTAGGTTGCTGGGACCATGCCTAAAGAATGCGGGTTCTGGTTGGAGGCACAAGGCACCCCCTAACTCCCAGCTCGGGCGCGCTCGGCAGCTGACACTAAAGTTGCGCTTGTGCAGGGTCAGTGCAGAGGCTCACTATGGAGCTGTGCATGGAAAAAGAGTGAGAAACTTCTGTTCAAATACCTCTGCCTAGGTGAAATTAGAACACTGAATGGCAGGCCTGTGATTTATGTGCTCCAAACCATGCCACTGGACATAAAATCTTTTTATGTCTTACTCCTGCTATTTCTGCCCCTTGTGCTTCATAATGCTGAAGTATTTCCTCCTTGTAAATGTGATGCTTAAACTGATATTTGAACAGATGCAGCCCATTCCAATTACTGTGTTATATTTTAAGATTGCTTTCGAATTACTTTTTTTTTTTTAAATCCCAAATCCAATATTTGGGTTTGGCTTTGTTTGTCTGAAGTTTTGTTCATTGGTCCACAGGATCTTGATTCCAGTTTAGAGAAAGGAATTGTAGTCAGAAGCAGGATATTTGAAATCAGAGATACAAGTTGCAGTTCAGCAGCTTCAAAACAAAAGGTAAAACTTTTGTCTGGGTTTGCAGAGTGTTTTCCCAGACTAGTGGCAGTTTCAGGTAAATATTCATCACATTTTTCCCCTGAAACAGAGCAGAATTGGGGTGACTGGTTGAATTTTATTTTTTGTGTTCACATTACAGAATTGCAGTAAAATCAAGTGCTTCATGTCAGACAGAGGGTATATGTGCTTCACATAATCTCTGTCCCTTTAATATCCTTCCTCTTGAAAACAATTGTATTTTAAGAACAAGACTGTTGTGACTATTCCATCATCCTGTGAAGAAGAGGCATCTGATAGGTCTCTGTACTGCTGAAGAAACAGTCACAGAGAGTAGTACCTGTCTTCTCAGATGTCTCATGTAAATGTTAACTTGAGATACTAAAAGTCCTTTTTCTATACTTCAAAATCAAAATAACCTCGGATCCACATTTACAGTGGATTTAAACAACTATGAGACCTGAGGTGCTTCTGCAGATATGTCTGGGAAGAAACCTCCATCCTTGGAATGCTCCCCAAAGCATCATAAGCCATGCTGATGAGTCCTAAGCAAATCTCATCTGCCCTTGCAGTGATGATGCCTGGCAGAAAAGACTAACTGCAGAGCCCCTGTTTTCCTCTCCTGGAAGGGCTGAGACATCTGTCTCAGGGCATGTAACATTTGAAAGCAGACTGTGGGTTGGGGACAGCAGCAGAAGACAGGTCCCCCATGACCCTGGCATGTTGGGCAGCCTGGCCTTTCCCCAGAAGTAGCCCCAGCCATAGATCCACAGAGACTTTTCTCTGCCCTCGCTACTGCAGCTGAAATTTGCAGTTTCTCCTTACCCCAGCTGTGGGTTGCCACTCCTCATACCGCATTCTTCATTGTGTTTGTGTTGTCAGATAGACGTCTAGACTGGAGAACTCTTCTGGGTCAGGCTGGCCTTTGGAGGGGGAGGGAGGTGTGGAAAGGTGCGGTCTGACTCCTCTGGGAGGCAGGAGAAAGTGCAGTGGGGGGTGTGAACAAATAACGAGCAGGGGAGCATGACTGATGTTTTTCGCAAAATTATTTTCCTCTATGGCCTCACTAGAGAGAAAGGAAAAAAAAAGGGAAAAAGGGAAGATCTGTTGTGTTCACAATGCTTTAGAAACAAATTTGTCATTTTTCTGAAAATGGTCCGAGGATTTCTCCATGAGGCAGACTATTGTTCTCAAAATATGTTGTTTCTTTGCATCAGAAAGGAACATTAAGATGTCAGATGCATGTGTGAGCAGGCCTTTGCAGTGGCATCCTCAAAGGGGAGATCTGATGAGGGCTCTGTAAAGCTGCTTGTGGAAGGAGCCTTTCAAAAGGGAAGATAGGTATGGCTTTCTGACATCTAAACCTGTCAGGAAAGTGTTTATCAGTAGTTTTTGGGGCATACCAGTAAAACGAATAAAAATGAGAATTAAAAGTGTAAAATGGCAAATACAGGAGTGATACTTTTTCTGATTCACCAAGCAACCTGGCTGTATCAAAGGGAACCTGTGGGAGTCAGACATAACTTTGAATTTCCTGTTTTGTGTGATTTGTCACAGTCTTTATGTCTGTGCTTCATTTTCACTGCTTTAAAAAGCAAGCAAAAGTCTTCCCCCAAAGTAACATATTCTCATAACCTTTACTGGAGGTAGGTCTCTGAGACCAGAGAGGGTTTGGAAGCACCTGCCAGTCTCCTGAGTGAACCAACAGTATTAATAAACATCTGCCCACCTGTATTAACTCTTGGCAACCCATGGCAACTTCTAGTTATTATTTTCACAGTTCTGTCTATGTTTAAGTTATCTTAGTGTGCTTTTTTGAATGCAGTAGGGGATATACATTTGGCAGGAGTTTAGCTGTAGCAGGGGTTAACTAGTGAGAGTTAACTGTAGTTTCAGCAGAAAGATTTGGCTTTTTGCCACCTGAGTTTCTGTATGCTACCAGTGTAGAGAACAGTCTTCAAATAATTTCCATTTTGCATTTGGAAGAGATTATTTTCTGCTGTCTTTCCAGCCTTCCTTATTACTGCTGAAAATGCTGCAGGTAGATAATCAAGTAACACAAAAGCTTTTTTCACATATGGAATTCAGACTTCTTGAGCTCATAGCTGATTTTAAAGTAATCGAATAAACCACAACAACTTTATGTGTGGTAAGTCTCAATTTTGAGTCTGACTAGATTTGTTCCTAATACACCCTATATTGAGGAAACCTAACAGGATCCAGCTTTAACAGTATTTGATGATCTACATGAAAACTTTAAAACCTCCACCCCTTTAATTAAGTGCAATAATCTCATGTGAGGGTGTGTATGTGCCAGGCCAGCACTTAGTTACTTGTAGCCATTGAGAAAGTTAGGCAGGATGAGGCTTATACTAAATAAGAGTGAAATCCTGTGGGACTGTCATTTGTGAGTGTTTGGTCAAGCAAGTATGTTACTATTTTTGATTTCTGTGTGTCTTTGGTGATGCAGTGGTCTGTGGGAGTTGAGGGCAGGGCTCCCTCTGCGCAGCACGCTCTGCTGTCACAGTGATGAACCAGCACAACAGTTGTCATTGCAAGGGAAAAATAGGAATTGTACCAATGTGCCCACCAACTCTGTCCATCACAAGAACCACAACTGCAATTCCCCGTGGGAAGGATGGCAGGGTTTGGCAATATAGTACAGCAGGAAGCTCCTGACACTCTTGAAATTTTCCTCTTTGCCTGTACAATGGATCCTAATGTGTTCTACTGCCCAGAAGTTTAGAAGAAGATGCAGTCCCTTGACCTGAGACATAGACTTCAAAACTTCTCTGCTTTCCTCCCACCTGTAGCCTGTCCAGTGAGGATGCACCTAAAAAGGCAGACAAGATTGCCTTTGCATTACGCAGATATCCCAAGACAGGCATTTAGGACTGTTTGTAAGTAAGAAAGTGATGCCTCCCAATAAGCAGCACTGTTTTCTTAAGAACATGATCGATTTCTTTTATGATCTCATGGGCTTTTCAGTTTGCACGTGACATTGAGCACATTCAGTAGCCTTGCAGATAAACTGAAGTGCCAGACTGTGTCTCTATGGAATACTTCATGGCTAATAGAAGTAGCTTAGCCATAACATTTTTAGAAAATAAATTCTGTTCCACCTGTACTGGGTGGGCTTCTGAATTTCCCTATTGGAAGCTGGGAGTTTAATAAATAGACCTTTGAAAACAGGGTAAATGTCTCTTTAAGATGGATGTTCCTCATTACTTTTGTCATAAGAGACATAAGGGGAAGAAATATAAATTAAGCTTTTGGAGGGAATATGTGCCTCCATCAGGACAAATGATTCACCTTCCCCATTGCTATTATGAAGAATTAAGAGCTCTATCATATTTTGAAGCAGGCAGGCAGTGGTGTGACTACTGAGGGAACAGGGGTGGAGAGAAGCAGGTTACTATTAGCAGGCTTTCTTAACTGGCTGAAGGAAAAGAGGCAATGGGTTCAGAAACTCCCTTTGAGCTACATAGAAGGTACAATTGCATGGGTTTAAACTGGCAAGGTTCTGTAGCATAGAGGCATATTTGTGTTTTTCTGAGTCAGAATTGTTCCTAATTATGTATGTTCTAAATGTTAAGGGGGTCTTCCACAGAGACTCATCTGTCATGAAAAAATACCACAGAAATAACTGTATTTTGCTTGAATGACTGCTGTCTATTTTCAGACCATATAAGTTGGAAAAATAATATTTGTACAAAGCTGAAGGGTTTATATTCTTTCAGCTCTGTTTCAAGTGAAGTAATGGCAGCTTTCACTGAGCAGAGGAGAATACAAAAGGAGGTTTAGATGCAGGATATGCTTCTTACTGCACAGGTCAGAGTTAGTTATGCAAATGTCAGTTCTGAACCATGAATCATTCTTATTCCAACAAAGCAGGAAAGCTGTTTTTGCTAATCTTAAGAACCAGATGAGCACTGCTGTGTTCGATGTCCATTGTATATCTGAAGTCCCAGGAGGGGTTAACCACCAAAGACAACTTCCAGTAAATTCCAAACTCAATGCATTATGCAGAAAAAACCTAGACCCTGTAGTCATAATTGAATAAATTGAACTTGGTGTTATATCACATATGATTCTCCAGTGCAGTGTGTTTTTTACCAGCTATGTTAGGGAGGCTGTGGGTTAAAGTCAGGAGAAGATGAAATGTCCATTTAAGTGCTCTATGGGAAGCCATAATTTAGATTTTTTTTCAGCCTCTTTGCTTGGAGACAGTATTCTTTTGTTCCGCCAGCCATAGCGTGCTAAATAGTGGCCAGAAAATGCACTGCAAGTTAAAGATCCGCAGGTGAAAATCTATCTCATTATTTGAAGCATCACAATAATGTTTTCAGAATGCTTTCACACTTCCATTGTAAGTGCTGAGCTGGAGTCTCCTCTCACCTGCACTGCTGTCAGTCAGAGTCACGGCAGTGAGCTCTGTTCTTAGGCGTGTTTGAGGCACTGCCCTGCCATGTACCAGAGATTATTAAAACTGCTAATGATCATTCATTTTGGAAATAGTGGATAAAAATAGTGGTATTTAAATGCTTTAAATACAAAAATTATTTTCATCTTCAGGCTCTCCAGTGTGCTGTTCCCTCTCTTATTTTCTCTGGTTGTGTCCCTTCCCCCAGCTCCTGCCAGATTTGATTCTGTGTCTGTGTCAATGCCTGCAGCAATCCCTACAGCAAAGTTTTGCCAGTTCCACTTGCTGTTAAAAGCCAGGCACTTCTACTGCAGAGGCGAGTTAAATGAACTTTTCCAACTCCTGCTCCTTTTCCTTTTGTCTTCTCCCTCTCTACATGTACCTTTCCCTATAGTTGCCTGCTGGTAGGTGAGAAATGGTGGTTTCCCAAATTCGGTGCAGTTCATCGGTGGCTTTCTGGCTTTCCTTTCTTCTGCTTCGGCCTTCCTTCGGCTGGGCATGGCCAAACTACTCTTGGCTAGGTCTAGCTGGTCAACATGGTTTACCTAGTCTGTTGTCTTCTTCCCTAGCAAACTTCTCAGTCATGGCTGAAGAGCAGGTCACACAAACCTCAAAAAAGCCTGTGAGCCCCACCAAGTCATTCTTTGGTGTGATACGTGTGACTTGCATTTTTTTCATACTATGGGCAAAAGCCTTTACATTGGGCAGGGGGAAGCCATGAGACGCATGTCTTCCAAGTAGTTCACCAAGTACTGTGTTCAAACAGGAAGTTATTTTGGCTTTTATCCATTGCTGACCCCCTGAAATTTGCAAAAGTGCAAGCAGTACACTTAAAAGCACAACTTTAAGTACTGGCTAAGGCAGCTGTTGTGTTCTGTGCTAGTCAGTGATCTGTGACTGTGTATGATAAAGATCGAGGCTGAGAGATTCTGCAAGGCAATCCATAGGAATGTGGTTTCCTGGAGTCCTGCCACAGGGATAGTTAAACATTCATGGAACCTGTTTTCCTCTGACATATTTTAGTTGTACCTAAAAGATAGCGCATGTTTGGCTTTACAGAGGCAGTCTCTGCACTCTTGATAATCATTGTTGTTAATCTTGATAGAAACAGTCACAAAATCATCAAAGTCCTGTACCCATGGTAATCCTGCTGGGGTAGCTCATGGTTGAGATAAAGGACTGCACCCAAAGCAGTGTCCAAGATAGTGTGAACATTGTGAGCTCATACTCACATGGAGAAAATAGGAGTATGTACCAGAGTGACACTCCATTTCATCTCAGATGACATTAAGCTTAGAAATGGCGGCTGCAACTGAAAAACTGAAAGTGCATATTTCATAGGGTTACCCAGAAGGTGTTATGGTGGGAGTTACTAGGTGATCTGCAGTGTTGCCAGCTCCTGTGATTTTATGATGATTAATACAATACAGCTATTTTTCTTGAAGATCCACCTCCTGGATCCCAATGATTTATTTTCATTTTATCATCTCTTTTTTTCTAGTTAGACAGTAATTCCAACCCTCCTGCTCATGGCCAAAGTTTCAAAACACGTCTCAAAAGCATTCTTAAGAGTACAGGCACCAATGGCAAGTAAGGGAGAACCTAGCAGCTCTTTTTCTGGCTGCTTAGGGTTTGTTTTTTGGGGGTTTTTGTGGATGTGTTTTTTCCCTTCCTTTATTTCCATGATCTGTCTGGCTAGTCTTGTGATTTTTGTAACTCATTATTTTTTTTATCTTTAGGATTGATTATGTTTCTATCTTCACTTCCTTGTATTACCACACTGGACATAATCAGTATACTTAAGAGTAGCCATCAGGATATACATCCAGGTGCAGAAAGCAAAACTCAGGTCATACATTTTCCTTGACTTTCTCACTCCTGCAATTAATTCATCAATATGTTTAAGGCAAATTTAATGAAGCTGGCAGTGTCTTCATAACTGTCAAAGTTCTGCTAGGGTTGTAGATCATGTGCTGGGGATAGTAGTCAAAACAGAAGTCATGCTGTGCTTAGTACAGTTCCTGGCAAAACTTGATGCCTTTCTGTTGGATGAGAAGGTAATACAGTTTGGATGTTCTTCATAGCTGCTGCTGTGCTTTCCAAACATGGATATATGATGTCATAGAGCTATGCTCTTTGGGAGAGCAAGGACAATCTGCTTCAAGGCTCTCTGATAAAGGCATTGTCCTCCTGGCAGATTTCCATGATGTAGTGGAGTGAAATATTAAAATCTCTCCCGTCAGGTGGAATTATCACACAGCAGTTGAGTAGTGGAGTTCCTATCCCAGTGTCTCTCTCAGCATTTTTTTTTTGGAGGGGATGGGATCTGCCTGCTATTTCATAAGTATAGGTGTGCCAGAGACACTGGATGAGAGAACAGAAGTGCTGTAACAGGATTTTACAAGATAGGAGTAAGATAAATTGGCTGCTGTTTCTGAAATGCATCCTAAGACATAAAAAGTTTTCCAGTGCAGATATTTCCAAAAAGACAGCATGTTGGTTTGGGCTTTATTTAATGTTGTTAGCTTGTGAGAATTCTGTAATGATATTAAAAATAAGAGAAAAGTAAACTACAACATTAGGCCTCAATAGAAGTTACATATCTACAGACAACAGATGCAAAGCAAACCACTACAAACAAAGTCAATAGACTTTGGGTGAGGTGTCCTGTTTATGATGTCCCTATTATGATTAAGAAATCTTAAATAAAGATGTGAACCACAGAAGAGGAGTGATATTCTGCAAGCCTGGCTCCACCAGAATCCATGGAGTAGACATTTCTAATGTGACTGCTCTAGTGTCTCTTCCATAATTTCCAGCCCACATGTTGGCTTGCATGTTCCATGCATTTTAACCATGGTGGCTGATCTCTGCTGAGCTGGTTGGCTGAAAGTTTCATAGCCAAGAAACCACAGTCTTTTATTTGGAGCCCTCTCCATGGACAAAGAAGCAAGGAAAGCTAGAATTAGGCTTCCTGTAGAAGTCAAAATAAGAAAACTAACATTAGACAGAGGATGGCAAATTCAAATTTTAGGAGACAAGCACACATTTTACGGTTGCTTCATTCACCTGTGCAAATCTGTGATTTCTCTGTTGACTTTTTAATTTTATCCACTTATTTTTTTCATGGAAAATCAAAGGTTGTTTCTATCCACAATGTTCAAATGACTTTGGTTTTTTTAACAGGAGAAAATCTTGAGGTGATGGCTCATGTGGTATGAAGTGTACAGCAGGGTATTCAAATATTTTTAGAGGTGAACATTTAAGTGACCACAAGAAGAGGAGCAGTCTGCTGGTCCTGAACTATTCCTTTTTTATTCTTCAGTGAATGAGTGATTACACTTTCCTAGGGAAGACTCTTACCAATTTGTAATTCTCCAGGCAGGACTTTGTTGATTAAAGATAGGTGTGAGTTCATGTGACTTGGAAGAAGACCCATCTTTTCAGGATTTCCAAGTACTCAGAGTCTAGTAACAGGCTGTAATCAAAGAGTGATGTCAAAGTTCCTATCTAACTCCAGATTTCCTCTCAGGCCATCTGCAGGGTGTGGTTTCAGCATCAGATAGAAAAAGTCAAACTTGGCTTTAGTTTGGAACTAGATGGGTTATCACAGTGGACAAGGCCAAGGAGTAATAACAAACAACAGACCAACACCTGCTAGAGCATTATGACAGTCTTAGGGAAAGTAAACTGCAGTCTCACTTTAAACCAAATGTTGAAGCATGGAATGAAATTTATCCACCTGGGCAGTTTAGACAGTTCTTTGAACTGCCAGAGGCATGAATAAAGAGTCACTGATCTGTCAGCCTCTGTTAGAAGAATTTCAGGGAGAAAATACAAGTGTAGTCAGTTCTGGAAGTCTCAAAACCCCATTAGTTTTTGATAGTAATTAAACCTGATCATAAATTACCTGGTCCTAACTGCTCAACCTTTTGCTACTGTTGTTAGTGATTAAACTAATGCCTACCTTAGAAACTCAAGGTTTGTGACCTTACAGGGGATTGCTGCTTTCCAGATGTTTGGGGTTTTTTTCCTTATTTTCTTTCTTTTTTTTTTTTTTTTTTTTAATCAAGTAGTTTGGTTTGGATATCCCTCCTTGGAAGAGGTCCAAACATATTTATTTTCATCCATTTGTTCCGGTGGGTGAGCCTTGGCAGAACTTGGCACAGCCAGGGACAGCATAGGGACCAAACCCTTTCTCTCAACAAATAAAATGTACTTGAAACAGTTTACCTAAGGACCCACCTTCACGTGGCTCTTGGCTCCAGTGCTGTGGACATTGGAGGGAACAGAGTCATGTTTATGGCAGAGGCATCCATTGTGCCACAGCTGCCATGTGAGCTCAGAGCTGAAAGCAGCATAGATGCAGCTGATGCCTTTCCTCCGTGCTCAGTTGTGAGATGCTTGGCACCCTGCCACAGGTTTCCTGTGTACATTTGAGTGAGTCACTTCACCTCTCCCTCAGTATTTGTCCCTTGTTTTCATTCCAGGGTTTTAGGACCATGGATTGTTTTTTTTCTGGGTAGAGGGACAGTCTCTCACTATCAGGTTGTTTTGATCATTACTGCAATCTAGATAAGTTGTGACAGCTATTAGTTTCTCTTCAGCATGTGGTAAGTAAGAGGCACCATCCAGAAGAGATGTACAATTTGCTATGGTGAGGATTATGTTGACATGTATTTCATAGAATACTACATTCAAGACCTTCTGAATTCCTACCACACCTACTTCAATGAGGCTTTGTTCCTCTACCTGGCTACTGGGAGTTGTTGCAACACATATAATTAAGAACAAGAAATGTTTACCTGGGGCTTAAAATTCTGCCAGCCCATAATATACTGCCAGCATTCTCTACCCATGTAAGAGCTCCCAGTGTTGCAAATAGGGTGACACACTTCCCTTGGAAAAGTAGCAATGTTTATTTTAACAAAGTTTGATAGTAAACGTGACAGTGCTAAACAAGCTTTGATGGCAATGTACACTTGTTTACTGCATAGAGGACAAGGTGGGACAAAACTGTCAGAGACACCCTCATGTTGAGTCATGAGGTTCAGAAAGGACTCACATTCTAAACCCATTTCTCAGGGGGTTTCCAGGTGTGGCTGGATGCAGACCTAGTTCCAGGCTAGGAACTTGGATATAAAGCATTATATGTGCACAAGCAGTCTTTTATCTCACTTAGCTAAGATTTCAAAGTTTCAGCATGATTATTCCGCTTTCGCTTACTGAGTATTTGATGCAATAAGGATTCTCTCAACCTCAAGGAGCACTCTCAAGAGGCATCTCTGTTCAAGGGGAGATCCTGGCATGCAGCCCACAGCTGTGCAGGAGAGCTCAGCAGACCCTGGGCTGTTCCCTATTTATGGAGTAAGATGATTGACTTACTGTAGTATTTGCATGCCAGCTGTATTTTGGTTGGCACATGCTCAACAAACCCTCAGCTGCTGAGTAAGTTTCATGGCCCTCAGCTATTGTGTTCTTATCTGTCTTCCCAGAGTCCAGCTTTAAGCCAGGTGCAGCCCTCACAACCTCACTGTTAGCTCTTGCTTAAGCCAAAAGCAGGGAGGAGCACACTGCCACACCCAGTGATCTCATCCTAACCATCCCCTCTGTGTAGCATCTTCTTCTATACCATAAAACCATTGGAAGTTTTGCCACTGATTATAGTGGCTGTTAGATCAGAAACCTTAGGTCTGTACAAGAGCATGCTAGTGATGAGAAAGATGCATGATTTGGATGAAGAGAGAGGACTTTTCTCTCAGTCTCTCACAATGGTTCAGAACTCCATAAATGTTAGCAAGAGGCCCTTTTATTTCCTCCTGGAAAAATCATGTATATTTATTTCCTGTAATAAAATAGTCTAATGGTAGTAAAGAGTGAAGTTCTAGAAGGAAAAAATTGATTTCTCAGCTAATTGAGTAGAGAGGGGGAAATTATAAATCCCTGGTTGCCTATTACGGGTTGACTAGCAACATTTGGCCACGGAAAGCAATATGAACACAGTTTTAACACGCAGGTGGCTACAAGAGAAGGGCTGTACTGCATGTAAGCCCAGTATCTCCTCAAAGTGGTTCACCCTACTTTTCCAATTACATTGCAAAGTGAGTCAGACTGAAACCGTTGTTGATTGTCTGCTCCACTTCAGATAGTTGCATGTTCACTTTAGCTTTAGAAAGAAGTTTGTGTCAGCGTTTTCTGTTCCTTGTACTTACACTGTCTTTTCAAAATAGTTTTTGAGGTAAAACTATGTTTCCTGAAGTTCAAACACTGGCACAAAAAGTATCTCTTCCCCTACTGCTGCAGAAGCAGATGGTGAGTGCTGAGACTCAGAACCAGTAAGCATGCAATTATTCAATTTCTGGGTGCAGAAAAGTAGCTGTTGGATCAAGGCAGGCATCTACAAGATAGGGTGTCATTGCAAGTTGGTTTGAGTTTGCCTAGTTAGACTTCTGCAGTAGATCACATGGGGTGCACAGATGCCCTATTGCATTTCTAGCTCGAGTTCCACCCACATCCTCTGGCAGACCATCTACCTTAAGCTCAAAGTCTATTTCAGCTCTGTGGTTTTTATGTGTGAACAGATTAGAGATTGACACCTCAGTTATGCCTTAGGTTAGTAAAGACAAAACTGCAAAATTCATCCTGATCCATGTTATAGTGACGTCACAGAGCTCCTGTGTGTTCTCAGTGTGAAACCTGCAGTTACGGTGGCACACAGACCATGACACAGTATTATACATGGGGGACAGACACACTGCCTGTGAGTAATGCAAATGGCTGAGTGCAGAGGAGCTATTTCAGTGCAAACTGGTTTTGGAAAATGCATGATTCTGCAAATTACGAAGCAACTTTTGCTCCCTCTGAAGTCAATAGAAGTTCATTTCTGTTTTCAAATTCACTTTGATTAACCTGGTCTTGACATCGTGGCACTTACCTTATTGTAAAGAAAATTGGTGTCTGTGAAAGATCAAAGATTTTCTAATTTAAGGTAGGAGGAAATGGTTGCTGCTGATGAAAACTTTATCTTCATAATAAGCAATAATGCAATCTGATAATCTGCCATTATTGAGTTTCCTTTTTTTTTTTTTAAGCTGAATTTACATCACCTGTAGACAGAAATAAGGAAGGTGGACTGAAAATGTCAAACCTATGCAAATTTTGTGATATTAAAGTAACAACCTGCTCAAACCAACATCAGTGCAAGAGCAACTGCAACATCACGTCTATCTGTGAGAGGAGTAGTGAAGTCTGTGTTGCTATATGGTAAGTTATTTCTTCATACAGGTGCCCAGGAGCCCACCCTCATTCATCACTGCTTAGTACTTTCCTCAATTGCTCTGATATTCAGAATGTCCCCGCTACCTCATCAGGTTTTGCTCTCCCGCTTCCAACTCATATCTCTGCACAGCATACCAAGAGTTGCTTGAGGTTAACAATTCTGATATGAAATGTTCTGGGGACTTTTTTTTTTTTTTTTTTTTGTAAAACATTTATGTTGCAGCTTAAGTTGTTATTGGAAAAGAGGCATGGTTTTGTGCAAGCCATTAAGCTGTATCCACCCACAGCACTCAAGAGTGGAAACAGATTTTAGGCTCAAGAGAGGATTGTAGTGACAGTTGCTGAACAAAGACAATTCTCTCTCAGGTTTTAAGGAAAATAGATTATGTAGATTTATCACAAGAGGCTTATTGCCATGTATAGGTAGAAATACTTCCTCTTAATGGGAAAAAACTTCTGTGTAGGTGGAGACTGATGTAGGCATGATGCTTTTTATATAGCCTATGTCTAGGTTCAAAGAAGTCAAGAGTTTATGAAAATGAGTTGTAATACTTTTTTGGCTTTAAGCTTTTTTTGGCTTTAAGCTTGTGTTCCAGTCTAAAAACTGAGACTTCCCTTTTCGTAAGTGGGAATCCAGTCCTACCAAAGAAAGCCAGAAACACTCTTAATGAGTTAATAACTGGACTAAAGAAACACAACTGAGTGTTTGCAGCATTGCTGCTGATTTAGTAAAATAATTAGAACCACTTACAGAGGGGCATAACTAATTCATGTACTGAGGGATTAGTTGTGTCCATTGAGTTGAGTTGTTCAGCAAAATTGGAAGTAGGCATTTCAGTTCAGGATCAGTCCAGTGTGCTTTTCCATATTTCTCCTGTGCTTCTCTAGCAAGTCATTGGTGTCTATTATTGCCATCAAAATGAGCTGTTGTACATTTACAGATGCATTTTGGATTTTTCATAACCATTTATCCAGAAGGCAAGTAAGTTGAAAACTGTAAAGTGCTTTTTTCCTTCAAGTCTTTTGTCAATGAAATTAAATCTGTGGACCAGGACAAAACACAGGAATATGGCCCAGATTATCAGCCGTAAATATTTCCTTGACTGTGAGGCAACTCTAACTTGCATCACTTTTTTTATGATTGGTATTTTGCTGGGGTTTTTTTGGTTGGTTGAGGGTTTTTTTCGTATGTAACTCCTTCAGTGCACAAACTGTGATGATTATAGGCTTCAAAAGCAAAATGAAAAGACCAACTCACTAGAAATTCTCAGTTTTTGAGGAAATAATTCAGGTTTTATCATAATTTCCCACAGATTTTTACTGTCTGCTCAGTGACCACAAAAACCAAAAGTATGTTCTGAAGCTCACAGCAGTTCATCGAGCATTAGGTTGAATAATTCTAAGTGAGATTTTTTCAGAGGCACTCTTGTGAGCTTAGTGGTAATATGATACAGGAATAGCTGTGCCATTGTACAAATGTGAGGAGCCCAGACAGTGCCAAATTTACCCCAATCAGGAAAGACGGAGAAAAACATACGATGCCCTTTAAATGCCATTTATGTTCTCAAAAGAGGCAAATTTTGGGCAGGCGCGGTCCTGTCTGCTCCCTTTATAAAACATTCCTCTTTTGATTTCAATTTTCTCTTTTTCATTTTTAGGAGACAGAATGATGAAAATGTGACATTAGAAACAATATGCCACGATCCCCAAGAAACACTGTATGGTCACTTTTTGGATGACTATAAATCAGAGCAGTGTTTCATGAGGGAAAAGAAGGACAGTGGGGGATTGATGTTCATGTGTTCCTGCACAGGTGAAGAATGCAATGATATGCTCATTTTTACATCAGGTAGGTTTAATAATTTTCCTTGCACTCCTACATTCTTTGTGAGTAATATTAACTGTGTTAATATTAACTGTTATACCGATGTCCTTTGGAATTGCATTTTGTGGGGGAGAACTTCTAATGGCAGGTGCTATTTTGGTTTTTTTTGAATCTTGCAAAGTCTCAACCATTCTTTTCTGTGTTCTGAGGGTACTTCTTCCTGCCAGGCTGTCCTAATTTTGAAGTCTGATATTCAGCTCAAGATATTGCACTTAAAAGCTGATGGAAGATGAAAGCAAGATGTTTACAGTTGTTCTGTTGACACACCAAAATGCAGCACATGCTAATTACATTAAGAAATCTAAACTAAAGGCAAATGCCATTTTTAAGGTCCTACCTCTTCTAAAAGGCTGTATTCCCATAGTGTGTTATCTGCATATAGAGATGTTACTGGTAACCTGGTAAGATGTGAATTTTAAGTCAGCTTCTCTGGTGTAACTGACCATCTGCACCTCTCCTGTGGTGGGTGTGAAGAAGCTAGGTTCCTACTCTGGGGAATATGTTCCCTCACATCTATATGGCACAAGGAAGTGTATGTGAGTTCAGTTAAACCAGGGAAATGTGAGTACAGACCAAACCACAAGTGTATAACCAATCCATCCCCATTCTACTTCATGAGCTCTGATAGAGGCCACTGCAGACACAGTGAAGGCAGTGCTAGTGGACCTCACGCTGCACACACAGATGTGCACAGGTGCACACACCCCTTCTGCTTTATTTTGTCCTACCTGCTGTGATTCTTTTACTGAGACAAAGTCAGGTTTCTCACAGGGAAGAGTTAGGTCTCCTATGGAGAAATTTTTATATTCACACTTCTAAAGGAGTGTGGCACATCACACCCATCTTCATCACCCATAAGTTCCTCAGAAAAGGATATAATTAGGTCCTTGTCACCTGAGATAATAAAGGGTTGGGATGCTGTTTCCACTCCTGGGAAACATGGTGTGTGACTACACTGATGTGAACAACTACGTGAGTGATTGTAGCTCTCACTTCCTAGCCTCCAAGAAGGCCAACTAGTTTAGGTCACAAAACCACACCAAATTAGCCAAGAGCAAGCTAGCAAGTCTTTGCTTCCCTTGGCTCAGGATATCCATATCTGGTGCCACCCCTCATCCCCGTCTTCCTCATCCCCTCGTCAAGCTTGATTTGAAACCAGATAACCTGACTGCTGACCCATGGCTGTGTGACCAACCCTTACTTGGGTGGTCTTTAAAGGATTTGGCATATATACTGGTATTGATATGAGCACAAGTAGTAGAGCCAGGACCTAATTCTAACAGATTGCCTTGGTTTTATAGAAGAGAATGTGTCCCCGGAGAAGAGATCTTACTCTGTGTCAGCCATCTAGTGTTTTTGTACAACATGAACCACACCCTTGTGGATTTTGGCTAAATTGTTACGAGTTAGCCACATTATAGCTGTTTTTTCTGGAGCTGTGTAGCTGAATGCAATCACTGATGTGTGTCTTTGGTGTGTATGGTTATGGAAACCGTTCTAGAAATTCAGCACCAAGTGCCTTCATTCCTTTCAACTCTGCAGCTCACTCACACTTCCAGATCATCCTAAAAGGGGTAGTAGAAATTTAAACCCAGTCTTTTTACCCAAATTCCTTTCACTCTTCCAAGTGGAGCCTTTCCTTCTAGGTCACGTGCTGTAAGCACTTCAGGTGACTCATGAAAACCGTGTGCTGCATTCACATGTATTGAGTGAATAACTACAGATAAAAATTAAAGTAATGTAAAACTTCACTTTGTAACATTTCCAGTTCATTCACAAACACAGGCATTAACTCCAGTCAGGAGGGGGGAGAATTGAGGCTTTGTCATTCCTTTTTTATTGTTGTGGATTAGTGTTTCTTTTAAATGAAAACAGCCCCTTTGGGTTGCTTGCCTGGTTAGCCATGGCAGGAAGACAAACGATTTTTACAGTATCAGACATGCGGTTTCCTGTCTGTGTTTAACTTTGAGCAGAACATCACAGCCAGCTGGTCCATAGCTCCTCCAGACAACTAGATAATAGCCTGTAATAATTTTGCCTTTGGAATGACTGTCATCCAGATCTATTCTGTACATTGTTCTTGCATGTTTGTTGGGGTTTTTTTTCTACATTTCTTGTACACTAGAATAAGAATTTTTTTGCAGTGGTTTTGCACATTCTATAGTTTTAGAGAGCAAGACAAGAGCTACTCTAAAAAAGCCTGAACAAACAATGATTTTAATAATTTATTAGCAGAAACTGAGATAAAAAAGATTGCAATTTTTCACCTGTTAATCACAGCATTTCCTTTGAAGCTATTGCTATAAATGACTAGTGTTTTACCTCTTCTTCCTGTATGCACACTTAAGACAGACCAGATTTAGTTTGTTTGTGGTGTTTCTGAGGTAAGAAAGAAAACGCTGGTTAAGGCAACGAGTTCTAATTTCCACCAAAGGTTAGTCAGTGAATTCCAGTGATTCACAACTGAGCTGTTATTGCTTATGGAAGAATTGGTTTATAGCACTATTGGCTTGCATGAGTCTTGACTGTGAAGGCCAAACCTCTTGACTCCATTTTTAGACACAAGCATCTAAATGTTTTGGGTATTGAAGGTGTTGTGACTCGCTCAAGAGTAACTTTCGAAATGTTTGAAGTAGTTACATCAAAATCAAATGCAAAATCAAATGCCTGTTTATTGTATGGATTTTCATTTAAATTGCCCATCTGCAAGATAAGCAAGACACAGTCCAACATGTGCCTAAATATGCCCATAGTTCCGCTGTGTCAGTGGGCTGACCCTGGTTCAGATCCCTGGCATTCCAGGCCACAGGCAGCTGGTGGAAAATACTGAGTGCAAAATCACTTTAAATAATGTTCTGTAGTTCTTGGAGAAACAGCATGCAGGAGACAGGTAACCATTGTAAATCTGACTACTCCGTGTTTATTTTTTAATCACTCTCTTTTTTTGCCAAACGAAATTGTTGGTGACTGGCAAGCAGCTTACACCCCTGTAGTGGAAAAATGCTTCTCACAGCAAATCTCAATGCCAGTGTGTTGTAATTATTATTTATTCAAAAGTCTAACATTAGTGTTACCAGAAGGCAAAGCCAGGGAGCAAAACCACTGGAAAAGATTAGCCAGGATTGGAAGCAAAAGGCTTTGGGTGGCTAGAAGTTGACTAGGTAGCAGATAGAGGCCTGGTCCTTCTGTTGTGGAAAAAATGACTGCAGGACTAGACGAGGAGGGCTTTTTGCTCCCCGATGTCTGGTTGTATCTGGCGGATCTTCTGCATCTTGCTTTACCTTCTTCTACTTTGATCTGCTGTGGTGAATCAGGTCTGTCTGTGGTTGTTTGCACAATCCCAGTCCTCTTGTAATGTTTATTCCTCAGCCTTCCCTTCACCACATCTGCCAGCCTTTAGCCAGTGCGAGCATGACAGCTGCCTTACAAAGCTGGGTTTTATTAACAATCCCAAGTTCTTTGACTGAAGTCGAGCCTTGTTTATCCTAAGGAATCAAGCAGTACTGTGCCCTTTCCAGCCCCACATCTGACCTGTTCTCCATGGACAGAGATGACCAGGTACTCATTGTAGACAAGAAGATGGGATTCCTGCATGTTACTTAGTGCATGACCTACCTGCCTGCTGTACCATGCAACTCCTTCCTCTTGTGCAGCTCACTTAGGCACAGTCATTCAGCAATATGCAAACCAGCAGTGGAGACTGCAAACAAGAAAACAAATCCTTTAAATACTGTTGTCGATATATATGCAGTTGTTATCCTGGGCATCAAATTCAAATCCAAGCAACAGTGCAGAGAACTCTAAATTTGGAACCAGGATTTCAACACAGCTCTGTTTGGTTTATAGTTGTTTCATTCTAACAACTTACATGGCTATAATTTTTTATCCTCACCTGTCTCTTGCCATGCTATGCAGATCTCCATGCAGCTTGCAATCGAGGTATCTGTGGGATTGTTTAGGTAGACTGTGTTTAGTGCTCACCTGCTGCAAGGTGAAGTCATTTTGGGCATTCCCACCACACCCAAATATGGGAGAAACCTTTAGCAGCAACTCTGAACCATCCAGACAGTTGCCTTGAAATACCAAAACTTCAGTGATAGAGATGACTGACAGGTCAACAAGAGTTTATGAGAATAATGAAGCTAATTGTGGAAGTGTGTCGAGGGATGGAGGGTATTGTGCTGCTAAAAAACTTCACATTGATCATGGTTTTACAGAGTTGGCTAATTGAGAGTGTAAGAGACATGCCTATTTGATTAATCAATTGTGGCTGAGTCATTTGCCTGAACAAATTACAGCCTGTGGATTTGCAGTGCTTCAAGTGCTGTGATTGCTCATTGTGTACAGTTGTTACCTGGGAGAGCTGGTGCTGCTCTGCTGCCTGAACCACCACAAGCATGCCTGTGTGATGCCTTGTCCTGTACCCAGACTGCAGGAAATACTGATAATGTTTCAAAGTGTCCTTAACTTTGCATCTCTCATTTGTCTCTAACATGTTGATCCTGTCTTTTCCTTTCTTTCTCTCCTCTTCCTCTCCTTACTAGAGTCAAAATGTTAGTGATTTTACTTGACTACATAGGAGGATCTCAGACTTAAGATCTGTGTGCAGTCACCAGTCCATAAATACTTATGTGATGAGTTGTCCGGTGCTCAAGGAACATCAGAAGGGAGATGATTACAGCTGGACTGCTTCCAAGTGAATTTTAACAAAGGCTTTCATTAATCTCTTTTTCTGTTATCCAACTAACATGTTCAGAAGGTAACTGTCTTCCAGCTGCCCCATAAAAGAGGTCAGTAACATTATATAACATTGCACAGAGCCTCTCACTGCTTGTATATTGGCTTTGTTCTCTATGTTTCCTCTTAGGTAACTGGAGTCCCACCCAGTGCCTGCAGCTGTGTGTAACCAAAGGAGAGGCTGTGTAATGCTGAACATCTGATTCACTTAATGGGCTAGAAAGGAAATAGAATGAAAAGAGGCTAAAGAAGCCAAAATTTTGTTTTGCTCTGCATTATTTATATTGTTTGCTTCTTAGGAAAATAACCATGCTCAGTTACAGATTTGTGTAAAAACAAACTAGGCAGTGCTCTTCAAGTCTGGTTGGCATATTTGTTACAATTTGCATCACTTGAGAGCTTAATAAGTATGGGAATGTGGCCAACCTTTTATCAGGTTGTCATGGAAGAGACTTTAATAATTACAGACAGAAACAAACTGTAACTAACACCGGCACCATAATATTTTGGGAAAGGTTGGAGGGGTGAAACTCAGGCTGAGAATAAAAATAGTGGTTAATGTGTGGCATCTGTTGAAACATATTGAAACTGGAGAGATTGATTTGTTCCAGAAATCCACCAGCAAACAGCAGCAAACACCCAAGCTCTGTAACTGAGCCATGTATCACAGAAACTCAGTCACATCATGTAAAGTTAAAATATGTTGGCTTTCCTATTGCTGAGTAGGAAAGCTCAGCTAAAAAAGTCAAAGTGTGTGAGAAATGCCATGTGAAGGGACCTATTAGAATGGGAGAGATAAGAAGGGAATGCTTTAGTGGGGTGGAAGATTTTAAGCAAATGGGTGCTGTGCCAGCAAATCAAGGAATTACACTTTCTAGCCAGCAGTGAGGGAATAAAAGCAGCAACAAACTATTTGTTCTGTCTTAGAGCTTAAGAGTTTCTTAGATCTCCTGGGTGCAGAATAGCACACTTGGCAATCAGTTGAAAAATGAAATTCTGCTTATAATAGATGAACTATCCATTAGGTCATTGCTGCCCAGCCTTTTTGCTGAAGTAAGCCACCCATAGGCAATCAAGTTGCCTGCCTCCCACCGCTGTGACTAACATGCAGCCATTCCCCTCAGGTAACAGATGCGTATGCATGACTCTTCCAACATGTAACACGTGTAACTGGCTCATGTAACTGGGGATTCTCCCTGGGCATTACAGAGAAGTCTTGACTCCTGGTTCCCTAGGTAGTTGTGTGCCAAGACTGAAGCTGCAGGTCTGCAGGGAGGAGCAGCAGTGGGTGTGGTGTGCTGCTGGTTTTCAAAATAGCTCATACTTACTACCTTTCAAGAAAAGAGATAAGTGGTGGCACTGGGCAGTGATACGTGTTAAGTGCTCCGACAGCTGGGTTTGCCAGCCGTTTGTTGACTGCAGAGCAACATTTAGGCAGTCAAATACCCAAAAGAACGGGTGAATGAGTTCCCATACCTTTAAGTAAACCCTTAGGGCACAAGGTGCTGGAACCTGCACTTGGGTCACAGCAACCCCATGCAATGCTGCAGACTGAAGGAAGAGTGGCAGGAAAGCTGCCTGGAAGAAAAGGACCTGGGGGTGCTGGTGAGCAGTGGCTGAACACAAGCCAGCAGTGAGAGCATGTGGCCAAGAGGGGATCCTGACCTGTTTCAGAAAGAGTGGAGCCAGCACAATCAGTGCAGTGATTATCCCCCTCGACTCAGCACTGGTGAGGGCGCGTCAAATCCTCTGGGGCCCTTGCTACAAGAAGGACATTGAGGTGCTAGAGTGTGTCCAGAGGAGGACAGCAAAGCTGGGGAAGGATCTGGAGCACAAGCCCTCTGAAGAGTGTCAGGGAGTTTGGGTTGTCTAGCCAAGGGAGAAGGAGGTTAAGGGGGAACCTTTTTTTGCTTTCTACTGTTATCTGAAAGGAGGTTGCAGCAAGGTGGGGGTCAACCTCTTCCCCAAGTAAGAAGCAATGGAACAAGAGGAAATGGCCTCAAGTTGTACAAGGGAGGTTTAGATTGGGTAGCTGGGGAAATTTCTTCACCAAAAGGGTTGTTAAGCACTGGAATAAGTTCCCTAAGGAAGTGGTTGAATGACCATCCCTGGAGGTATTTAAAAGACCTGTAGATGTGGCACTTAGAGACATGGTTTAGTGGTGGACTTGGCAGTGCTGGGTTTATAGTTGGACTTGATGATTTTGGAGATCTTTTCCAACCTAAACAATTCCATGATTCTATAGCAGGCCAGGCAGCCTTGCCAACTACCGGAGGTAGTGCCTCTCCAGGAGAGAGATCTTCTTTTGGATACCCTGGTAATATCCTTTTCAGACTAAAAGATGAAGACATACAGCTCAAGCACAACTTACTGGCCTTGACAGACTTGGTTTACCCAGTCCAAAAAAAAGCTCCTGTCAAATACAGGAACTTGTTGAAGGAATTCAACCTTCAGGAAAGTCTGCAAGAAATGCCAGGGTTTATTTTCCACTGGATAGTAAGATAGAGCCCACTCTGGTTTCAAAATCTAGTTATCTCTCTCTTCTGCCATGAGTTGGTTCAGCATAGAGCTGAGGGAGGGGTGGAACTGATTTCCTGCACAACAAAACTATTAAATTGGAAAAAAAAAATTGTCTCCAGCAATTTAATTAAATTAAATGAAAATTTAAATTGTTTCCAAGAAGCTATCATGATAAAAAAAATGCAGGTTAATTTGAGGTGCGGCATTTGAATTTCATTATTACCAAGTATTTTGAGTCAGGATAAACCATTTTCCTAAGGAAACATCCACCACCCTGAGTAAAAAAGCTCCCCACCCCTATCTGCAAACCCCCCAAAACAATGCCTGTAAAACTAGCAGAAGTTTTCAGAAGTTGGATCAACTTTCAGACCACTTTTGCCCTCAAGATAGGGGTTTCAGAAGCAGAGTTTCTGTTTTTAAAATCAGTATTTCCCACCAAAAAATGTTTTGCTGGAGATTTCCAAGCCATTTTAATTCTAAAAAGGCCAAAATCAGGAATGTACGTGAAACATTGAGCAACAGAATTTCATTTCCACTTTGGGATTCTTCAGCAGAGATAAACTACATTACTCCAACAGCTGTTCAGAGTAAATTTCATTTCACTGAAAGTGCAGCATTTTATGGAGCTAGTTTTCATCCAGAAAGTACTAAAGAGGTGGGCAGGCTTTTCCATATTTTGTTGCCCAGTGCCTTGCTCAGAAATCACTACACATGCAAGGTTCAAACTCCCATTTTGTGAAAAGCTCTCCCTTGATTCAGAGCAGGTCTTGAACCTGAAGCTGCTGTACCCCACCCATACCAGTTCACTCAATGCTGGGGATTCAGCACTCACATACATCTCTTGCCAAACTGCAACATTTGAACAGAAATTCTGTTCAAGCAAAAGCGTTCAAAAAGTGTTGGTTTTCATTCCAGTGTGGAATTCAAATCAAACTTTGAAACCTCAGAATTTCTACAAAATGGAGTTTTCCTCCAGTCAGCTCAAAGGGCTGCTTTGTGTCTCGAGATCTTGAAAAATAACTAGATCACAGTTCTGTGTCTGGGACCGTGTTTTGTGACTTTGTGTTTCTGGGATTTTTTAAGACACTGCACAAGCATTGGTGTCGATATACTTAACTTGAGTTCTGCTAATATCAAATATATTCTTTCTCTGCTCTGTAGCTTTGACTAGCAGTTGAATAGGCAGCAGCTTTAGAGCTCACAGGCGCAGCAGACAGCAAGGAAGTAGTTCTGTCGGTACTGGCTGGGCATTCTGCTGCCCTGCCATTCAAGTGTGTGTCCTCATTTCATTGCCATTGTTTTACTTATTCCTTCAGTTTACTTATTCAGTTCAGTGACATTGAAGTTGTATCAAAGGCATGAAAACCAACCTAAAGAATTTGCAAGCTGTAGTGCTTTGAAGCTCCCTGACTGAACAGGGGCTGTACAGTGTTTCCATTTTCCTTGGCACCTGAGCCCTATTCCCTCAAGGCTTAGGTAGTGTTAAGGGTTATGCAGATGGTTTGTGCTTAGTTTAAACCGCATACAGGAAGCTTTCTTTTAGCTCAACTTCTTCATTGTTATGCTATATTAATAGGCTCTTTTGAAGCTTAAGAAAGGACTGATCCACACAAATAATAGTTGTGGGTGGGGAAAGTTATTTAGGAGCACGTTTGCAAAACATGAAAGGCTGTTTCCTTTAACCATTTCCGTGCCTGCCTGTGCAGTCAGGTTTTGCTCATTCCAGTGCTCAGAAAGAGGAAGCTGCATTTTTAAATTACAAGTTTTTTTTAAATTTTGAAGCTCCCATTTTTTAAATTACGAGGTTTCAGTCATAGGTATTTATATATAAGTGAACATATTTATTCTTAGATTTCTGTGGTCAAGTCATAAAATGTTGGCTAGCCACTATGCAAACATACAGCTATGCTCTGAATTTTGATCCTGTCCTGATTTTGTACACAGATTTTGCAGAGAAGTACCTCATCCTTAGCTGGAGTGGCTGATTTGATTCTGCTCATATCATCAGGCAAAATCAAAGGCAGTTCCAGAAGTGTCTTGCTTGGGACACATGCCAGTGCCACCAGCTCTTTGCTCTTTCTATCCCTTTTAATTCTCCTGTCAGGCAGCTTGGTCCCCTCCTAAGCTTAGAGTTCAGCCTTGTCAGTCCTGACGCTCCATTCTCCCTGATGTGTGCTCATTCTTGCACTTCCTAATCGTTGAGTGGGATTTGCCTAGAGTCTTAAATACAGAAAATTAGCACAGCCTCTGTCCCTGCTGCTTTAGGTGGGGCTGTGCAGCTGTATGCTTTTCACCTCCTGCTTCTCTGCTTCCTCCAAGCAACCATGCCAATGCGGATGTGTCACTTTGCAGCAGGGCTGCAGGATGCTACAGTGCTCAGGGGGAAGTGGCCAAACTGCTCAGCTTCTGCTTTGATTAATTTTTTTTTGCATTCTTTTTCAAGTAACATTTGCAGCATTGACAGTTTTTCCCTTCTACCCAGAAATTCCCCTGTACCACAAGCAGAGCTTTCTCTCGTGCAAAAAGAGGAAGAGCTGAAGGAGCTGAGAACTCTAATGGAGAATTCTCAGCTGTAGAGCAAAATAATACAGCCTGCTCTAGGACACTGTAGGAATGATTGGAGATCCTCACACAGGTAGCCATAACAGTAAAGGAGCAGGGTGTGCTTCTCCTCAGTTAGAGCTGAACATGCACCCAGCTATTTCCAGCTGCTTGGACTCAGGGGGAGCAATCTGAAAGACAACTAATACATCTTAGGGCTTTTGTCACTCATTTTGAAAGATATTTGTATTTCAGATATCTCATCTATGTACTGCAGCTCTATGGCAAAGAAAAAGGACTTTAAAGGCCCTAAAGAAACATTTTCATTTTTGTGAAAGAGTATACCCTATGATATAGATGACATATTACTCATTTCCAAGAGCAGAGTCTAGATATAAGCATGCTTTCCCGTGGTCAAGAAAAACCAGCAGAAATCCAAAATCAGCAAAACAGAACCCCAAATGTTCAATAAAATTACTTTCTCTGATTGTTACAGGTCATAGTTGTGCCATGTAGTTGTGACCTGCTTGCAGTCAAAACTCCAAAACAGCCATCCCACAATGCAGTCAGTTCTCCTCCACCAGGGTGTTTCCTGAGTTCATAATAAAGCAGATTTTCTAGAAGCAAAGAATGCACAAGGGAATAAGCAATGCAAATCTATTTACTGACAGTGACATTTGACTTTCTAAATATATTCCTACCGTAAGGAGGAAAAACCAGCAGGTTTTTTTGCCTCTTCAATATGTATAAAAGCAGAAGAGTTGCCTTTAATCTGTGATGAACTTTTAGGTATTGTTTTGAATTTAAATTTAACAATTTTAAAATTTACTAACATTTTGTTGTCAAGAGCAACTACTGGAGAATAAGGATTTGTGGTTTGCGTAGGTCTGGAAGAAGGGATTGCCCTAAATTCTTTTGCATAGATTAAGGAAATAATATTCTTTGTAGGTACTGCTAGTATATATCATTGACCTGTGCTAGGCTGGGAATGACAGTGCTAGAAAGACACTTCCTCTTCCTTGAAACCCTGTGAGAGGGGCTAGGATTTAATTACTCACTTGCATCTGGTTGATGAACCTTTCAAACAGAGGAAGCACATCCTTGTTCAGGATTCAAGCCTTTTTCAAAATAAAAAGAATATACTTTTCAGATGTCCTATCATCTGCCTTTGAACAGCTGATGGCTCCTGCTAATTGCCAACTAGTTTTACAATGGAATAGTGATTACAAGTGAAATGGGAGGGTCAGAGGTACTGCTTGTTCTAACTGTAAACTTTTTTACCCTTATCCGTTTTAGCGTTGCTTACCTTTGTTTTGAAAGGCACAGAGTAGGGGAAACTGAGGCTTCTGGCTAATGTAGTTAGTGACAGCTTCCCTTCAAAGCTTATTAAACTTTTCCTTTTCATATTGACTTATTTGGCCTGATGCACAGAGCCTGAGTCAATGACATGGCTGTAAGCATCCGTCAGAGCATCATGCTGCTGTCACAAGCCTCTTGCTTAACTGTAGTTGCAGCTTCATTTGTTTCAGTCCATTCAGGTTAGGCTCCCAGGACTTCTTCCAAACAGTTCCCTCCCTCATGCAAAGATGATGCAGTACATTTTATCTGACTCAAAGGAAGAAAGGGACTGAGAGAGTAAATTTCTATGTGTTTGATCAAATCAGTTTCAGATATAATCTCTGGCCCTCCTTTAATCTCTTCTTGGAATAAAACTGTTCCCTTTTAAACTGGTTGTCTTCCCTAAGAAATGCTGAACTAGAAGGTAGTTTTAAGAGGTGACAGGGCAGCTCTTACCTGTAGGATAATAATATGTATTCTTCCCAGCACACATCCCTAATCTAGAATAGGTCCCTGTTGTTCTTCTATTCCCTGTATGTTCCACTTAAGAATATGTTGCTGTGTGCACTGCACCAGATATGGAGTTTGAAGTGAACATCTTCTTTACAGCAGAAAACCAGTGTACAGCCAGCAAGGAACTCACAGAGGGAGTTTTCCAATACGTAAATCCGTTTAGAAGTACCTGGATGGTGGTGGTGGTGACCATTCTGAGCCTGTTTACATGCAGGTATTTGAATTAGTTCTAGCAACACTCACATACAACAAAGCATGAGAGTGAGTTCTGGTTTTGGATCTGTATGCAAGCATACATATTTATGCCTAAATATTTTCATACAGTATGTGAACAGGCTTCTTAAAGATGGCTTTGCAGGGATGCTACTAAAATATACTGGATCTGGAGTAATAACTGGGCAAGTGGGAGTTCACAGGTTTCATTGTCTACTTATAGAAAAATTAATATGTTCTAGTAATTAGTGGTTAAAGGTTCTCTCAAGAATACATTGACAGAGTAAGTATGGGAGACTGGCTATTGTATCCAGGAAAGTGAAGGTTTCATCCATTATGTATTAAAAGCCTGAGAGAAGAACAAAGCTACTAAATTACATTAGGTTCTTACTTGTTCGGTTCTCGCTTTTTATAAAGTAAGCAGACAGGGAAGTTCTGGTAAGCAGAGGCCTACATAAAAAACAACATTTTGAAGCAAGAAAGCAGTGACAATTTTTATTATTTGCAGTTAGTGGAGAAGATAATGTATTGCATTCTGGATAAAAATTATAATTATTGATAGCCTTCTGTACATATCAAACTATGGTATAACTTCATGCATGCCTTCCTTCTGTTCTTTACAGATGACCCTCATAAGCCAGAGGAGAAAGATGAAATTTCCAAAGTCACAATCATAAGTCTTGTCCCGTTACTGGTGATTTCTGTTGCTGTGATTGTTATCTTTTATGCCTACCGCACTCATAAGAAGAGGAAGCTCAGCAAGGCATGGGAGAAGAATGTTAAGCCCAAGAAGCATAAAGACTGCAGTGATGTCTGTGCCATTATGTTAGATGATGACCGCTCAGACATCAGCTCCACGTGTGCCAACAACATCAACCATAACACAGAGCTGCTGCCCATTGAGTTGGACGTTGTTGTTGGCAAAGGAAGGTTTGCTGAAGTGTATAAAGCCAAATTGAAGCAAAACACATCAGAACAGTATGAAACTGTGGCAGTCAAGATTTTCTCCTATGAAGAATATGCTTCCTGGAAAACTGAGAAAGACATTTTTTCAGATGTAAATCTCAAGCACGAGAACATACTCCAGTTCTTGACAGCAGAGGAGCGTAAGACAGATCTTGGCAAACAGTATTGGTTGATCACTGCCTTCCATGCTAAAGGAAACTTGCAGGAATATCTCACACGGCACATTATCAGCTGGGAGGACCTCTGGAAACTTGGCGGGTCCTTGGCTCGAGGGATTGCCCATCTGCACAGTGATCACACACCGTGTGGTCGTCCCAAAACACCTATCGTACACAGAGACCTAAAGAGTTCCAACATCCTGGTGAAAAATGATTTAACCTGCTGTCTCTGTGACTTTGGGTTATCCCTGAGGCTGGACCCTTCCTTGTCTGTGGATGACTTGGCTAACAGTGGGCAGGTAAGTTAGAAGGTTGAAGGCGGGGGCAGGTAGTGTACCAGTTGGTCTGTAAGTTCCTGGGCTGAAAAGATGAAAAAACCTTAAGGTTCTATGGCAACTTTGGCTTAAAATAATTTAAAATTAATGTGAGTGTGTTTATAAACAAAGAGGCTCTAAACATTAAAGCGACAATGAGAGAAGTGCAATGTAGGTTTGGTTATGATTGGAGATCTGCATGTGTGTGTAATGCAACCATCCTCTCTCTTATACTAATCATGTATTAGTTTGTTAGCAACTGTTTGTGGTGCTGCTGCAGTGCACACACACACACACACAAATACAATAAGGATCTGCTTCATGTTATGAGGCTGTGACACAGTTTTCATGCCTGATGGCATTATACTTCTGCGTGACTTGACCCAGCCCTGGTCTACCCCAGCAAATGTGAAGTCAGTCCTGTGTCTTCAAAAGCTGTAAGCACGTAACTACTGATAGATAATAATTTTAAAATTCAAGAAAAGAGATGTCTTTAAAGAATGGTACATTCTCCACATGTAGGCAAATACAAGGATGTCAAATAAAGATAATTGCCTCATTGTGTTTTTTCAACAAAGGAGTGTAGATAATACTCACCTATGTGACAGGGATGTTTATGAATGTGTTGAAGACTAAATACATCTCTAAATATTGTCTCTTTTAATGAAAACTCCCGCAGTATAAATTCAGATCATTTGTTAACTTAATTCCTAGTTTAATTATACATATTTTTATATATGTATTTTTATATTTGTGTTTTTATACATAGGTCACTCAAAGCTTGTCCATTTAAACTGACTTTTACCTTACACAGAACTAATATTTTAGCTTAGAACATTTTCAGGGACAGATCTTCAGTCTGTAGTGCTCTGTTGAGTTCACAGGAGTTTTACTGTTGTTTATCAAATGGAGATATGCCTTTGAAAGTATCCTTATTGAAAATCAACTGTCCTGATCTCATTTTTAGAAGATCTATTAACCAGAGCTAGGAGTGAATGTTAATTATTGGAGCCAATTTAAAACACTACAAACACCACTCCACTACATATAATTTCTCTCCAGCATGCCAGATCTTTTTAGAGATCGATGAAGTCATACCAGATTGCTGGTCATAAGACTGATCCCATTTGAAGCAAGACAAGGACTCTGAAATTCGTCACCCACAGACACTGGGCTTAAAGCGGATCGTTGTTGCAAGCTGGTTTCTCTGGCATTGCTCAGAGTGACTTGGAAGCAGGAAGATAGTGTTGATACTGCCACTTCCACAGTTCACACCAACATTGATGACAAAATACAGGGCTGCCCAGATCAGGTTATGGCTTTGGAGTTGGCGTCCTTGGGCACTGGTATTGAGGCTGACTGTTTTATTTCGTTTAGCTTCAGTGAATATGTGTGGGGGTGACCCAGCTGGTGTCGTTCTTCTCTGTGACAAGGAGTATGAGTCAATTGATTTGACTCCACTTCAACCTCTGCCTTGTTACTTTTGGGCACACAAGAGCAACCCACTTTAATTCCCCAACATGCCAGCTTCAGTGCTGTAGCTTTTATTAAAGAAGTCTTGCACCAAGATTTGCCTTATGCATAATTTCTAAAATTTGCCCTTTGACTCAAGCCCTTGCCACCAGGAGATTCAACTTTATAACTTATAGAATGGAGCTGACCCAATTTTTAATTCAAGAAAAACTCGAGCTTTCAATGAATAAATAAGACTTTAAGTATTTAACTGTTTTCCTGGTTATCCTTAGACACTAAAATTGAAGGCAAGTTGCTGGGATTACAAAGCCATCTTCTTTCCAGTCTACCCAACTATCTTCCATGTCATGCAGATATAGCCATTATTGACTACAATACCAGGCTGGAAACCACCTTTTTCCCCTATAGAGCCTTTGCAGTCTTTTGAGTGTGGTCATTCAGGATGTTTAATATTTTCAGAGATTACTTAATGTGACCATACAAATCTGGACCTTCTTCCCACTGTATTCAGAGGACTGGTAGGTACCTGCAAGGCCAGCAGCTCTGTACTTTAGCAGCATCAGCACTCCTGTAATAGATGGTTTCCCATATCAGATAAATATATACTGCCTCTCTGACTGATACACGTCAGGGCATGAAACATCTCGCAACAGCTGGAAAGGAATGTAAGATCTCCAGTAAAAAAATATTCAAATGTCACAAAATAATGATAATGTAGTTCAGGAAGAGATATGGTCCCTCACTAGAAGTTTTGGAAAATCAAGAACTAAAAGCAGACTGGTATTTGCAAAGAAGCAGCATATCCAGACCCTAGAGGGGCGACCAGCTCAGAATTGCCAGAGTTTAGATATCTAAAAATGCCTTTGAGATTCAGGAGTCACTTGTTTTCAAGATACAGAAAAAGTGTCTTTAGCCGAAGGACCTAATAATCTACATGCAGATAAAAGGACATAAGCAGAATGGAGTACATGATAAATTCTAAGCAGGATGGATATAAGATTGGCTTGATAGCATTCTTCAAGTCAATGTTTTTCTGCACTTTCTTCTGTGCATTTTAGTTATAGGCCTTCATCCTCCACTGTCCTGCAAAAGTGCAGAATCATTTTCATTGCTGCGAAGAGCATGTTAAATGCCAGACCAGAGCAGAACTTTGTGGCAATGTGAGGGACCTGTGTTTAGGCATCATTAACTCTTGTTAAAATCAGCAAGGTTTGCAGGGGGTGAGCCATGTGCACGGATAACCTTCTTAAGCTTTAGATGGGATCTGCTCGGGGAAGAAATCATATGCTAGAGAGTTGATGGTGGGTAGCAACAACCTCTTCTTCAGTGTTTCCATATGTACGTTTTATGTAGGGAAGGGAGTTGGTGCTCACCTCGGTGGTGCTGAGATGTGACTGTCTCAAGTACCTCTTCAGTGTATGGCTGCTGTTCACATGCTTGGCCTTAAATTCATCAGTGTCAGTGTAGGAGGGAACTTAACTTTGTGACTGCTCACACTGAATTTTTTTTCCTGTCCTCTGTTTATAAAGGCTTTGATCCTACAACCATTTGGATAATTTTGACACAGAGATTTTCTGCTGTTGCAAGGTCCTATGACAAAGCTATGTTCTTGATCTTTCCTTCTTCTTATGATACTTTCCGCTTTTTGTGGAACATCTTCCCATTTACCCTGAGCCTGAGGTCATAAGACATGTTTGCAGAAGCTTGTAAAACAGGTGTCATAGAGCTCTCTCAAGACTGTACATATTCTATGTGGCTGTCTGCAGTTGCAGACCCAGTAGCTGAAATGATCTTCTGCAGCCCTGCTTGCCTCTGGGCTCTGGAGTGATTGCTGTAGTGTAAACAGCTCGTTTAAATCATATGCCCTACTGCATCACCCACTTGTGTTTGTTCATCTCTGCCATTAACCAGTCTCCTATTTGGAGCTGTCTTTGCCTGATGAAAGACTTCTGTTTCCAGTTTTTCAAGGGGGATACGTTATTTATACCCTGTGAAGTGTTTGTCATTTGAGAGCAACTGTTGAGTGATCCAAGAATTCTTCCTTAAATCCTTTCTTGTGATAAAAACAGACTTTTAAACTTCACCTTCTGTAGTGCAAAATCATAATCTAGATCTCAGCAAAGCTGCTAAAGTCATTGCTGAAAATTGCTCAGTATGAATAAAGTTTTTGAGAGTTTTTTCAAAGAGGCAGATTTTTGGTTTTGATTCAAATGTGTGGTTCTGCATTCAGTATTTGTGTGTTTGCTTTCTTCTCCCAGGCCTGCATTTACTCTCCTTTTAAGCCTACCATGAAAAGAAACAGCTAACACTGTAATATGCTGTGCAATATAATACAATGTGTTTCTTGCTCATCTGAAAGACACTTGGTCAGCAGCAATTGCTTCAGGCCCAAAGGTCAGAGTTTATCTGTGAATAGCCAAAGAGTGAGAAAATTTGTCAGTGTCAAAATTATTTGCTTAAGGAACAAAAAAGAGCTATTTTTTTTCCTCACCATGAGAGGTGCAAGTAAGTTGGTTGTTAGGACAATGCCAGATTCCCGTGGCAGCAGAAAATACGGTCTGTGCCAAGTATAGCCTGAATTTTTGGATGCATGTCAAATAGCACTGTTTCTGTGAAAGCTGAAGTTAAACCACAGTGGAATCCAAAACATGAATTGCAATTTCAGCTTGTGGGCTCTCTCCAATCTCTTCTCATGTAGGTTGGCACAGCAAGATATATGGCCCCTGAGGTTTTGGAGTCCAGGATGAACCTGGAGAACATGGAGTCCTTCAAACAAACCGATGTGTACTCCATGGCGTTGGTCCTCTGGGAAATGACATCTCGCTGTAATGCTGTCGGAGGTAAGTGCCATCTGTTTTCTTCTCTCTAAAAGTATGTCGAGACAGACATGCTCTCACGGTTATCTGGGGAGAGGGTGATTCTTTTTAACTATCACTTGGGTTTTTAGTGTATCTGGATGCTGTAAGTTAGCAGTCCTTCAGTAGACTGAGGTGCACATGTGCATGAGCAGGCTTGAACACCAAGCAACTTAATGCACAAGTAAATTGATCCTCGGTGTAAGGATAAGTTTGCTGTTAGGTAGGTCACTTCTAAAGATTATTAAAGTCTGGTTTCCCTATGACATCTTGGGTAGCCATGGTTTGACTCAGTCTGGTTGATCTCACTCAAAATAATTGGAAACAGAAGTCAATTTGAAATCTTAAACCAAAGAAGTGATAACTGCTTCCCATTTACTTTCATAGAATGTTAATTCTCAAACCTAATAAGGGCCAGTTAAGTGTCACATTTACCAATTGACAATTTCAGTGAGAGGCATCTTAGTAGTATGGAAAGTTTCCTGTTTTCCCAAAACCACTAGCTGCTGCACATCATGTTTTGTGATTTTGCAAGAGATCATCCCAATGAGAAATCAAGGGATGTTTGCTGTATGAAGTGTAGTAACAAAATAAGAATGATTGGAACTTACTATCAGAACAGCTCCAGGAAAAGCTGCTATGCTTGTTCATATTCAGAGTTTCTTCTGAAACAGAACTCTTCATTTCTGCTTTGCCTAAAGTTGACTTGAAATTCCCAGTGCGCAACACTGGTATGTGCTAGAAATCAGAAAAGTTGCTGTTGGGATATCTACAATACATATTGCCATGTTTGAAGTTTTTCACCTTACTTCAGGAACTAAAATAAGACAAAGTTGCATGTCAAATTCTTCAGCCTTCTGGAATTGTCTAAGAGTCATTCTAAAAAATATTGCTGCACAGTTCAGGGCTCATACAGGCAGTCTAAGGAGCAGGGCTGTAAAAGGTAACACTAATGTGGATATTGTAGTAGAAATGCAACTGTGATTTGATTTATTATCCTTCTTCCAAACCACAGAAGCTCCCTTTTCATCGGACTTGGCACGGTTCCACCTTGAAGGGCTGCCATAGACTCAGAGACAGGACAGTCTTGCAGGCTAGAGCACTGTGCTATGAGGAACATAGTGTACAGGAGAGAAACCAATGTCCCAGGGGAAGATGTGCATAGCTGCCCCTTGTTTCTCTACCAACATCTGTGGGATACCACAAGGGAGGTCTCTGAAGCCACGCTGCACAGTGACTGTGTGGCTGCGCCACGATGTCCATGTGCAGGAAGGAGGAATTGCCTCCATCTCAGTCTCCTGCTCTGTCTGACCAGCATTTGGTCTTGCTGGGTGGGCTGTATTCTGGGCAACAGATTTGCCCCTGTTTGCACCCTGCCAGGAAAGCTACAGAGTGAGTGTGTGTGCTGAACATGCGAGAATAAAGGCATGAAAAGAACACCAAATTCTTTTCTAGTCAAACATTTAAGGGTAAAATATTTGGTGCTTCAGGAACTGAATCTCAGTCTGACATATTCTGAGGCAAACCTATCCATATTTAATGGATCATGGTCATGCCTGTTTCTAGGTGCATTGGCAAAACCTCAGCCTTTCATTAGCACTTTTGTAAATGTGGCAGAGGAGATTTAAAACCTGAAAAAAGGAACTGTGCCCTGTCTCATGATCTGTCTCTGTTTCTTGCATTTAGGAACTCACCTGATTAGTATAAATATGAGCTGTTCACTGTGGACTCTTTCATCTTTGAGGATGCCTGAGTCCCTTCCTGTTCAGATTTGCTGAGTAGGGCAAAATGAAGATTGTAGCAAAAGCAATTGCTGCTGTTCTCAGAAGGCAACTGCTAAAAGAGGACATAAAGGGAGTTTCATAAGGAAGGAAAATCACCAGCATGCTTAGCTAAAAGAGATTGACCCATTATAACCTTGAGAAGAAGAACTGAAGTAATTTCAGTAAAGGGAAATATTTCTCTGGCCCAGCATCCCCTTTCAAGTGATGCATAACCCCCACCCACATCCTGATTTTCCCTATTCATTTCATCCCTCAGTCATTCTCATATCCAGAAACACATTTCTTGAATTTTATTTCACTATTTCAGTTATCTTTCCTGAGGTGAGGTCCCCAGCAAAACCTCAGGAGCACTAGGGCAGATCTGCAGGGGTTGGAACTTGCACTTAGCATCTCTGGCTAAAGCAGTTAAACACAACTCCCAGGATGTAGATTCCTTTACTTGTCACTGGTACTGAGCTGCAAGAGCACTGCAGCATTACTCTCATTTCCTTCTCAGATTTTCCCCTGGTTCGAGCAGTCTGGTTATCTTTTCAGCCAGCTGGTGAAATACCCTTACAGTGATTCATGACTACAGCTCCCCCTCTGCTTTCTTTCTCCATCTGTCACTTGTGAGACTCCCTCCTCTCCTCGCAGCCTTCCCGAGGAGCTGCCTCTGCTCACGCAAGCACCTCTTTTACTCCTAGACTCTTTGGCAATGAGAAAAATGTCTTTGCATGTGAGGCAGAGTAGGCTGACCTGATTGCAGACAGCCTTTTCAAAGGAGCCTAAAAGATCTAGGCTCTGTCTTTGCAGGGCAGGCTTGGCTGTGGTGTCAGCTCGGGGCAGTTTTGAGGGCAAGAGTGAGGAGTCTTGGCCAAGACAACAGCATTAACAACTTTATTTAGGGAGGGAAGCATGCAAGGAAGGGGGGCTAATTGCCATTCAGCCACATAGAGGTACAGGGACTTACTTCTTTTTCAAAGGAGCTCTCGGGATTCATTTGTCAGCGTGCAGGTGTTCGGTGAGTGTGGGAGGTGATGCAGGCAGGTCCTTTCACTGCAGACGCTTTGTCAGACACAGCTTCCACACTGTGTCAGGCCTCTTCAGTCAGCAGACATTTAAACAAAAATACCCAGCAGCACAACCCGTACTGTGAAGCTGCTGTAGTAAATAAGCAGGTGGGGATTGGCTTTTGTGAAAGGCCACGCTGTTCGTTGTTACTTTGTTGTGCTAAATATGGAGAAGCAGAACTGGAGCTTTCTCAAGGGAAAGGGAGACAGAGGCAAAGATCGAAGTTGAGTGATTTTTCACCAGAGTATAATTTAAGAGGCATATTTAGAAATTCAGCAATACTACTTTGGGGAGAACTTCAACTGTTCCACGCTGCTGTTAACTTGGTATTTCATTCAGCACAACAGCTGTGCACCAGATGCTGCACATTGCAAGAAATATAATTTTCATCTCAACCACTTGCTTTCAGAGTGACACAGCTTTGGTGACTGAGACAAGTGTAATTTCTCTGACAGCCTCCTAGAAAGAAAAGAAAACCATCTGGTTTGAATTGCAACTGCTATGGGTGAGGGACTGTTGGAGGTGGCGAGGGAGAAGGAGGGGAAAGGGAACTTCTGGATACACGGGTTTGGTGAAGAGGGAGAAGAGAAAGCCCTCAGAAAATGGCAGTGTTGCTCGAGTAGTATTGTACTGCCTGGAGTGATGGCTGGCTTCAGTATAGTAGCAGAGCTTTGTTTAAAATGGCAGCCTTGCTTTACCGGCGCTGTGTTTCATGTGAATAAAATCAGGAGTAACCTTATGCTTACTTGGAAAGAGTCAGCCAAGAGCCACAGTTTGGCAACTAAACCTTTGTGCATCCTGTACCTCATGAAGCGCTCAGCTTTCCTCACAGTGACGTGGAGCAGTGACATTTCTGGCAGCAGGGAGCAATTAGATGGCCTGTACAGCAGGGCTGTGCCTGTGCAGTGGGCCCTGAGATGGCTGCAGCTGGGGGCTGATTTACATTTCTCCTTCTGTGAAGCAGAGCCCAGTTAGGACGTGTCTGCACTGCACTGGCTTGTAGTGGCATACAGGCCTGGTTGGTAGATCCACACAGTGCAGCATCACCCCATGACAGGCGCCCATGTCCTGGAAATTCTCCAGGTGTCACCAAAGTGCTACATGTAAGGTAGCAAGTGCTGTCCTTCAACAAGCCCATGTGGCAGTGGATAAGGTCACTGCATCACACCCCGTGTTGAGCACTCATGTGCTCTGTGTCTGCCACTTTCCCACCTCAGGATTCACTGCGCATTGACTGAGCAGCCCCTAAGCCTACACTAAGGGCAGGGCTTGTGCACTCCCAAACCTTTAAAAGGGTGACTGTGTCTTTGATCATCAGATGTGAAGTCACTTATGAGATATGTGTGCACAATGAGTTCAGTCATCCCAATGCATCCTTCCCTCAACAGGGAAACCTAGGGAAATTTATGAAGTAAGCATTTGACGGCACCTTAAACTCGGCTATGAAACAGCTTTTGGGCCTCTGCTTTGGGTATTATTTTCCCTTTGTGCAACTAGTGCGAGTTAGCAGATTCACTACCCAAATTTCTCTAGCATGAAGAAAGACACTATCTGAAGGACTCTACCTGTGTTTGCATGAGCTGTCACAGTAGCTCAATCATCAATTGATTTATCTATTTTTCCCTCTCACAAGCTCTAAATAAGAGGGTGTTTCAAAGGGACCTAGAAGTTCCCAAGCACAAGCTCACTGCTGTGGACTGTGCCTCACAGTTGACTTCTGCTGGCCTTTCACCTCACTCCTGCTTTGATTCTGCAAGTAAAACATCATCCAGCATGAGAAGTTGTCCCACAGAAATCAGTAAGACAGATCACACGAGGGAGTGTCAACAGGGTTTGCTCTTCTGACCCAAAGAAAATTTCACTGCAAAAAGCTTAGAGTGGAAAAAGACCACAAGTGAGCCAAATTTTCCAAGCTTTCATCACACACAATGAATAGATTTTCAGTAATGTCTCTGTTTGGGGCTAAAAATCCAATCCCAGCCTTTCTGAAAATTATAGCTAGGCCAATGTCAAAAGAAAATAGAGGTACAGCAGTTAGTAGTGCAAGTCAGCTCTCAACCATAAAGATTAAATGCTGGAGGTTAAAGTTGAAGGAAGTCTGCCATTTTTGAATGCTAAAGGTTCTGTAGTTCATGGTTCGTGATGTATTTATGGTACTTCATCCAGTTGTTATTTTTAGTGCCCAACTGGTCTGAAACCTATGAAAAGAAATATATAAGGCATGAGAAGGAGAATCAGCCTCTGTATTCAGCCACACACAGGCATCTAGGCACAAACACCTTAACCTACCTCAAATTGACATCTGTTACGTCTACTGTAGCACGTAAACATGATCCATGAATAACACCAGCTATTACTGCAAAATGTGTCTGACACTTGAGATTCCACAGCATTAGGATGACTTACTGCATGAGGATTTAGTGGGCTTTTTTTTTTACTTTCTAAGGGAAAGAGAAGCATGATAATAAATAGCAAGAAGATGCTGCATGATTTTCAAACTGAGGGAAGGCATGACTGTATTGGTAGAAAGTCATTACAGTGAATTGGCATCTGGCCTCAATTTCTCTTTCTTTACCATAACCAAAAACACAGCAACAACAAAAAATCCAAACCTGAAAAACTTATTCAATCTTTATATTTGGAAGAGGAGTGCTCATAACTTACCAACAATTTCTCAATCAAAAAAAATGTATTATGAACCTATGAATTCCCTTCAAGGAAAGGTTTCCCTTCTCCTACTTGAACCATCTCATTAACTTGAGCAACTTTGAGATTAAATCAGTGAGAGGGAACAACAAGTCTGCACCGCAGCACCAGCTTCCCTCTTTTGGACATTGAGACTCTTCTGACTCCTCACCCTGCAAGATCTCAGAACCTTGGCTAGTGTCCATGACCACTACCACAACGAACCACGACTGATGGACTTGGTGCAGTAAATGGCCATCTAGGTCATGTGATTTAAATTCTCCCAGTAAACTTTAATATTTTTGTTAGCTTTGAACATGTAGGTGTGTGCAATATAATCATTGTGCATCTGCTGCATGCTTACCCAGGTCTGACCAGCAACATGGCAACTTCCCAATTCATTTCTAGGGCAGCTAAAGTCTTGTAAATTTACTTTGGCTGAGTCATCTCGGACTCAGATTAATGTGGGTGAAACTGGTTTGCATTCTTGTACAGGAAAGAAAGCGAAGCAGACTTTGACCCTTGGGTCTTAGAAGATGGGAGTTTTGTTTCTGGACTATAGCCATTCTCCAGAGCATGTTGTGGAAAGTGGCCAGCAGCAGATGGCTAGGGAGAAGGAAGAAGAGCTCTGCAGGAGGCATCTATGGGGTGATCTGCTGCACTGCACACAGTTGTTTGCAGCTGAATCTCTAAATGCTGAGCATTTGAAGCACAAGGTTTAATATCCTTTCCAAAATGTTTGTTATTGTAACTTGGCTATTCTTTTTAAGCATTAGCCTGATAAAGTCTTCGTCTCATGGCCATCACATACAAGTGACATCTACAGCCTGACTTCAAGGCTTTGGAGAAAAGTCCAAAGTTAGTTGTCTTCAATTCTACCTTGTTTTTATCATGAGACATGACAGAAGGATCTGACCCGTGTTATGTTGATCATTAGTTATTGTCAGTAGCGTATCATATGACCCCATCCTTACCTTTCTCTCCCGGAGTAAACAATCCCAAGTGTTAGATGTTCTTCCCATTTCTTCTGGGCCTTTAATCCTTATTCACATTTCTTGGCACTTTTTACCCCTTTAGAGGAGTGAGCAACACTGGGCACTGCAGGTGAACTTGGTTGTAACATCATGCAACAGTGGTTTGTCTCTCTGCTCGTTCGTCCCTGCTCACACATCATCTAGGCATTTGCATGCATTCTCCAGACTGCTTTGTAGATTACACTTCAGTTTTTCTTGCCCTCAATTAATTCCTAGAAAGAAATAAGAGGCAGCAGAATAGGCCAGCTTCATAAATCTTTATCTGATAGCAGCAAGTCATTAGGCCTGTGAGTAAAGTCTCCATCTGTTCCCAGAGAAACCACAGCATTTTCTACACTGTGTCAGCATCTACTATAATATTTCCGCTCTCAGAGATTTCTTGAGTTTTCTCCAAAGGTCCCATATGTCTGCCTCTTCCTTTCTCTCTCCAAAGAAAAGCAAAGAAAATATGCAACATGCAAACAAAAACTAGAGTGGCAGCAGCCCCTTCAGAAAGCTGTGCCCCTGTATCACAGGCCAAAACTGATCCATTTTGGGAAGGCAATCTAAAATAAGAGCAGACTACTAGTTTCTACAAAAGAGTGCAGCTTAGGAGTAAACAAGGGCAGTATGGCAGCTTTCAGCATTGCTCCTTAACTGTATCTTTGCCCTTTCCAAGCAAGTGTTTTGTCCTAGCGATCTGCACATTCACATCTACCATGACCTAGATAGATTTCAGTTTATATTTCACCTGACAAGTGTGTGCAGACTCTAGGAGAGCTAAGGGTGACCAACTCTTCAAAAGCTTGGCTCATGCAAAACTCACCTTAAAGCTCCTGTGCATTTTTACCTCAGCAGAGATTGAAAGGTTTACAAACCATTACAGGTTACTCTGCTTCTTGGACTGTTGCTAATACTGTCATGTACTAAAGGGTTTAAATGAGAATTGTTTTGTTGGCTAGGAAACAAAAGGGGAGGGAGGGAGTGTGTGTGAGAAACACATTTGAACCATTTTTGAAAATGCCAACTGGCTTTTCTTTGTTTGGAGCTGGTCAACCAGAACAGTGGCAGTGAGCAGCTAATCAGTAGCTCCTACTCCTCAGAGAACAGCCAGCTCCCTTCACTCTCAGCACCAGCACAGTCCAGCTAAATACCCTGTGTTTGCTTCTTTCTCAGAAGTGAAAGAGTACGAGCCCCCATTCGGCTCCAAAGTGCGAGAACACCCTTGTGTGGAAAGCATGAAGGACAACGTCCTGAGGGACAGAGGGCGACCCGAGATCCCCAGCTCCTGGCTTAACCATCAGGTAAGAGCATCACACGTGGGCAGTGGGAACTGCACTGTACATTTAGCTGCTGCCTGAAGCCTGAGCCTTGCCTCAGTGCCCTGCCCAGCAGGCTGCACCTCTCTTTGCATGGAGAGATCTGTCACGCATGGAGAAACTGTATCACGGAGTGGCCGTGGTGCTGACGTGGTTCAGACAACACAGTTCTCTGCACCATTCCTGCTGCAACGCCCTGGTATTCCTGCTGCACCCCAGTGTAATCTAAAAGCAATCAAAACAGAAACATTGGAAACCTGAGTTCCAACAATCACCAGGAGAGCCACAGAATAGTTAGGCCCTTAAAGTACACTGTGTGTAGGCTCTGAGAGGGCAAAGAAAACAACTTCACACTTGCCCCTCTGTTGCAGGCAGAATGGGAGCTTCAGACAAAATTTATTAGAGAAGCCTTCCTGTTGAGTCACGAGGTACAGAAAAGATCCCCTTGCTTTCTAAACTCCTTCTCAGAGAGGTGTCTAGGTGTGACTGGATCCAATCTTAGCCCCAGATTTTGTCAACAGTTTACATTTTAAGGATTATATAGGTGCGATTGAACCATTATACAACTTTGTCCGGCATGATTAAGGATGCCAAACCAGATACAAAAATATAAATTATTTATTATGATAATGACAAAAAGGTCTTAGAGTTATGTACTGGACTTCTCAAGGGGAGGAATCTCTACACTCACTCCAAGAAGGGTTATGTTAGAAGATGCTGTTGTTAAAAAGTGCCACTGGGCTTTCATACTATGAAGTGATTGACTGTCAGTCAGATGTCTCCAGGCCAGCTCAGTCAGCTCAGCAGCTTTAGATAAGTTTTTAATAGTATCACTTGTTTGTTCCTTTGTTGGGCAGTTTACCAGGTCTAACACATCTTCACCTCACTATCAAGATGTTTAACTTTGAGTCAGGCTGGTTTCAGCATTATTCAACACCAAAAGCAGCATGACCCCCTTCTCCATTCACCACTGGTAGCTTTACAAACAGGGCACTGTTCAATTTGTTTTACCCCATTTCCAGGAAGACCATCCTACTACAGAGGATCTTCAGCAGAGAAAGCAGATCTCAGTACTTTACCATGGAAACCAGTCATAGTTGTATCCCAGCTGTTGACTGGTTTAAGGAAATATAAAATTAGTCTTCAGCAAGCCAGTCTGGTTTTATTCAGGTTGTGCATTAGCAATCCATCTCCCTTGCATATCACAAAGCACTTTGTCAGCTTCCTCCATAGGCAATAGTAGGTTTTTCAGTAGATGAAACTGAAGGGAAACAAGCCAAACACATGCATTTCTTCACCTTTGCCCTCTAGTAGTTTTATCAGTACAGATAAAATGTGAATCATATCAGAGAAGTGAGACTTGGTCATTCCACTTCTCAATGAAATATGCTGAGTGGTCTTTAGTGACAAAAGGAAAGTATCACAAATGTTTATAAAATCCCAGGCAACCGAGAATATCATCTACTATTTCCATCAGGAGCAATGTAACACTCCCTTTTTAATTCCATTTGGGAAGTTAAAATCAGTCTACTTAAGAAAGACCAAGTGAGTGGCTAAAATCAATCATCTTTCCAACCAAGAACACCTGCCACCTGATGACTATGGCAGAGTGCAGCCCCTTCCTGGACTGCAGGGACTTGCTTCTTATGTACTCAGCTGTGAAGAGTAGGGCTTTTGAGGAGGGGCTCAACGAGGGAAAAAAGTTGAATTTTGAGGGACACCTGAATATCTAATACTATCAGCACTAAAAGCCCTTGACAGCAAGGCTGAGTGTATGGAGAGCAGCAGCTTGAGGTACTGGGGTAGAGCTGTAGGATACACTGTGGATTTCATCACCTCTGGGTTTATAAAGCAAGTAAAATAATCATGGATTTGGACCTAGGTGTCCTGCATTTGACTTCAGAGATTTCTTCCCTATGTAAAACACACACCTCAATCTGCCCCCAGCACAGAGCACCCCACCAACTGGGAGGGCCATGCACTTGTGCCTGTGTGTCACCAGAATGGGCACAGCTGGCCCCAACAGGGCTCAGCTAAGAGTCTAAGGAAGGAGATGGATGCCTGATAACACACTTAGAGGACATTTAATGAAGGCAGATTTAATTCCCTTTGCCTGAATCTCTTCAGTGTTTCACATTGTGCTGTGTGAGATGCAGTGATGCAGGGCTCTGACAGTTTGCAGGGCTCTGACAGTTTGCAGCAGCTGAGGATCTGCTTTGAACTCCACAGAAGTTGTTCTTACTGTAATGGCTCTTCCATATTCATTTCCTTCCTCTGCAGTTGTGTTTTTGTAATGAACTAATTATTCATCATGATAAAATTCTGGAATGGATTTACATATTACAATTACCCTCACACCCCCCTTAATGAGATTTGTTGCACTATTGATTTCAAGCTAATGTTTAATATTTAATTTTATTTACTGCTTGTAATTTCAATGCCAGCAGAAAACTAATGTTATTTGTATACAGACAGTAACATTCTGCTATTAGCATTGACATCAGTCAACATCACCAATTAGGTAAATTATACAATTAATGCAGTGTTGTGAAATGTTATTTTTTTAAATAAGTTTAAGATAAATCCTACTTAATGGGCTTTTAGTGTCATAAAGCAAAACACAGTTTCCTGGCAAATACTTCATGTTTATAAAATTCATTAGAGAGATGCAACTGTTTTTTTGCTTCTGCAAACATTTGCATTGGAATTGAAATGAAGGTTAAACAGTTACAACTGTGAGTGATGTGTTTAAGTGTTTGTGGGACTGTGGCCCATATTTGCACATAGATTTAGGTAGTCTACAAGGAATTTGTAAAGAGCTGATGTACAGCCCAATATTGCTGGCAATCAGAATTTTGTTTGAAAAACCCAAGCAGAATTCAGGCATGCAAAGGCACGGGTTGAGCAGGAGGTCACATTATCCAAGAATTTTGATCATATTTATTAAACAAAAACCCTGCTCAATTCTATAGCACTAGTCCGAAGCATCATTGTTTTTGTTATAACATATCAGACCACATGCCCAGAAATGACAGCACCAGCTAAAGTGCTGGAAATATTGTAATAGGGTTTTTTTAAAAAAAAAGAAAACAATGCCCTCATGACAGAAACAGCAGATCCCATAAAGAACCCCCAGAACATACGTGAAATAACCCCCAAAATTCTGAGGGCACCGAAGCAGCTCTCTGGGAGAGGCTTTGGTGGTGGCTGGCCCCCTCACGGCTGCTCTGTCTGTGCTCCCTGCAGGGCATCCAGATGGTGTGTGAAACCCTCATCGAGTGCTGGGACCACGACCCCGAGGCCCGGCTGACGGCGCAGTGCGTGGCCGAGCGCTTCAGCGAGCTCAAGCACCACGACAGGCTCTCGGGAAGGAGCTGCTCGGAGGAGAAGATTCCCGAAGACGGCTCCGTCACCACCGCGAAGTAGCACGTGCCCGAGAGCTCCGGAATGGAGGGAAGTCGCTCCTAGACGTGTTCACCTTGGCAAAGGAAGAAGTCCTGATCGGTGCCTTGACTTGCTTCCTGGAGGACTGAGGCTGTCGCTACTCCCCTTTAGGCTCCAGCTCTGGACAGGGAGATGTATTCTGGGAATTAAAAGCTGGAGGAGTAGCAGTCGTACCCTAGCACTGGCAGCCAGCATCATGTCGTAGGAGGAGCTATATATGGTAGCACTTCCTCAGGAAAAGGATTTGAAAATAGCCAATAACATTATGCACTTTATTAATGCCTGTATATAACTATGAAATTGCTATTTTATATATATATATATACACATATATATATATAAAATGTGTGTCTATGTATGTATGTATGTATATATACATGTCTGTAAACAGCCATGTCCTGGGAAAAGAAAAGTTATTTTAAAAAAGTGCTTCCAGGAAATTACCAGTGCATTAGAAATCCTACCCCTTGGGGAAGGAGCCTGGGGAGACCGGTATAGCACCACACCAGCAATTGTGCACTAAGCATTCTGCCAAAAAATAGGAATAATATGCAATAAGAAGAAGACTTTCAAAGCATGTGCTGTGACCACCTGGCTGTCAACCTGCTGTTCACAGTTGCAGGAGCAGTCTCACAGCAGACAGACCAAGCTGACTTTGCGTTTGTACTTGCATGGTCCTGTCTGCAGCACATTGTGGAAGGTTCAGGAATGCCTTTTCCCTCTCGTCTTAACCCCAGAGTCCTCAAAGTGTTCCAGAACAGGCATGTGAGGAGGTTTGGTCCTTCCCACGTGTGTGTTTTGTTGTCGAGTTCGTTAATGTTGTATGTTTATTGCTTTGAATTTGTGCTGCTTGCAAACAGGTTGCAAAGTATCAGCAGGATGAGTTTTCCCCTCCTCCCATCCCCACCTCCAAACCATACAGAACAGAACAGGGCCAGCAACAATCCAAGCAGAATTTTTATGTTTGCTGTGCATTCTGAGTGTGGGCAGTTCTGGTTTTTTTCCTCCTCTTTTACCTTGATTGTGTTGCTATAAGAACAAACATTTTTTTCCCCTGTACAATGTGTCTAATTGCTAGACAAACCACAGTGTGACTGTTCCATGCTTTCTAAAGTAAGAGGCAACAGCTGGTGCCTTTATTTTTGCAAAAACACCTTGGAGGTGAGGGAAAGCTCCATAGCAGCAGGTTAATGGCGTATCCTGCCCTCAGTATTGCTTGCATTTAGGGCTGCCTCAGCAAGTCAGCAATTCACAGAACAAAAAAAAAAAACAAAAAAAAAAAAAAAAAAAAAAAAAAAAAAAAAACCCAAAAAACTTTTTCAACAGGATCCTTCAGACTTTGCTTACATTCTTTCAGTCCCCCAAAATGCTTGAGAGTTGACATGACATTGGGCCCATATACATGACAGCAATGTGTTTAAGAAGTGCTAAAAATTTTGTCTTTAAGTGTTTTACAGTGATTTATCCACTTTTCTCTTCCTTATGGCGTGTCAGCAGGCCTTGCAAGTTAGAAATTCAACCAGCACAAACCAATCCTGGACAGATGTATCTGGTGTGATTTATTAAACACCTTTGACAGATAAACATTGATATTCCTCTTGAAAATGTTGCCATGCAAGTCAATAGGAATCATGGTTATTCAAACAGGAGTTAAGATTCATGATGGCAAATACTTTATTTGAAATGGATTTATAACTGCCTTTTTTTTTTCACATTTTAACCAAACTGCTCAGAAATGTTAAAATGGAGTGGAGCAAAACCTTCACACCTACAGTGGAATTTAGAGGATACTATGGCATTTTTGTAGAGGTGGAATGTTGTAAATTCACAGGGCCGTAGGCAGAGGTTGGAGATGTGGGTGGGGAGTGTATCCAGGCAAGTAGAAGGTCTCAGTCCATTTCTCTTCCTTCATCCACACAGAAGGTCAAGGAATGGCAACCAGTAGCTCCTGACAGTACTGACGTTTTTATGAGGTTTTTTAACACTACATGTAAAGGAAAATTTTTATTCTTTTAAGGAATACTTCACCTGTACATCATGTATGAAATAGGAATGTGAGCAATATATACGCTTGTATATCAAAAATTTCAAACACTTAACTTCTTTGTAAACTGTTTTGAGAGTGTTTTCGTCTTGTTTTGTTTTGTATAAATCAAATTTGTATTGGAGCAAATAAAATAACACCAACTCAAGTTCGTCTTTGGAGCATCCAGGACAGGGAGAGGGCTCTTCCTAAAATGAACCCTATCCTAAAATGCTTCAAGTCCATTTCTTCCCACCAGGGGCCTGAATGTCACTTTCAGTGTGTCCAGTGTGGATGTGTCCTGCTTTTCTAATGACTCCTTCCCCTAGTCTCCACCCTGCCCTTCAGCAGAACAGCACTAGCAGATGGCCAAACTTGCTGGCCCTTTAGCCCCTGCACCGTTATACCTTCACTAGTCTCAAAGGAAGGGAGGGAGAAAGGGCTTACAGCTGATGCTTTCCTGCTTCTGGATTGCTCGGGTCTCAGTGTGGCTGTGACTCTCACAGACATGGTTTAGTCATGGACTTGGCAGTTTTGGGTTAGCGGTTGGACTCCGTGATCTTAAAGGTCTTTCCAACCTAACGGATTCTATGGTTCTGTGATAAGACCTTAGTTAGACCTCAGTCATTTTGGTGCTGATATTCAAGTGAGCCAGAAGACAGCCCACTAAATCTGTGTCACTGAGAAGTGTGTGATTAATGTGCTTGTGCCTTACAGCTGCTGCTCTCCGCAAAGAGCTCTCACCTTTTTAAGCTGATACCCCTCCTGTGGAAGGCATGCAGAACACAGGCACCAAATATAAACAAAGAGCAAGATACATCCCTCTGCCCTCTTCAAATTGCCTTGAATGTTGCTTGGGTTGAATCTAAGCCCTTGCACAGGGTGCCATCCACCAGCACCTGATACTGGCACCTGAGATGCTCCAGACATCACCATTTTTTTCATGGATTGTATTTTTATGCCAAAACATCCACTGGCCCTCATATTTGGCTGCACTGAATATCTCCTTTTGAACCTTTAGGTGTGGATACCTCAAAGAGGCACCCATGTCTTCGTTCCTGAGCCAAGCAAAATCACAGAATAACTGAGGCTGGGAGGGGCATCCAAGTCTGTTCTGTGCTTGTTTGTCATCTGGTCCAGGGTCCTGTTCAAGACAGACACCTTAAATCAGGTTGCTCAAGGCCTTGTGGAGTTTTGAGCATGTCAGTGATTCCACAGCATGTCAGTGATTTCAGTCTCTGGGCACTCAGTGCTCTGAGCAGAGCAACACACACAGGCAGTGTCAGGTGTGCAGAGGACAGTGGCCACATCTAGTCAAAAACTGGCAAAATGAGGGCTTTGTGAAGGAGGCCTTGCCTAGGTGCCCCTCAAGCAGACAGCCACAGGTGAGCAGCTCTTCCTTCGAGCCAGCTGCCCTCTGCCAAGAACAGCTCTCAGCTTCCCGACAGGCTCTCTGCCCACACCTCTGTGGTTTCCAGCAGTGCCCTGCTGAGCCTTGGCAAACTAAGCATCCCTGTGGCTGGCCCTAGCATGTGCCAATGCACTGGTGGCAGTGGCCACCCCTCAGCAGTCTCCACCACTGGCCACGTATTGGCAAAGATCTTCAGGCCCTGACATCCTGTTTATGCTGGCTCAGAGTCAGAGTCCTTTTGGCATAACACAGCAAGCATTGCAAATGCACTTTAAAAACATAGCAGGCAAATTCCACAGATCTTTTAGTCTTGAAGTACATGATATCTTTGAAATAAAGTACTATATATACTTCTAATATTCTTTTTTCAGTTGAGGTTTTTGCCTACCTTTCTTATCCTAAATATTGTATTGTACATCCTACTGCGAGAAGCTCTTAATTAGCGTGTCGGTCAGCATTTTATCACCAGGGTGCACAGCAAGGAGGCTCCAGCTGTGCAGTGCAGGAAGCAGTCCTTGGGTTTACTGCTGAACCTTGCAGTGGTCTGTACTGGATGAGGAAGTTTCCCAGTGCAGCCTGCCTCTGTGTCACCAGTTCATATAATTTCCAGCACAGTGGAGATTTCACCCCATGAGGTGTGGGGATTTCATCCTTCTAGGATATTCCAAATTGCTACTGGAATAGGCATGAATGATAAAAGAAGGAGAAAATCATGACCCAGCTTCTGAGGTGAAAAAAAAGAAATAGAAAAGCATTAAGACATCGTTATTCCAAATGCACCTGGAAACAAACTGGGCCACATGCAGAGCACCTGCAATATCGTCCTCTTGTCAAGCCAGCTGTACTGGGACCCAAGGGCTTCCTTTGCTTCCAGAGGAACATTGATTAATTTATTTCCTGATCCTTAGTTCTTTCTCTCTCTCCTGCTTGTGTTGGTTTTTTTTTTTTCCTTGTCTTTTTTTTTTTTTTTTTGGCATTGTGTTTTTAATAAAATGCTGCCTGTGGCAATTTTTCCCTCTGGCCACAAAAAAGATGGAGTGAATTCTGTTCCAGACTGTCTGCCTGTTCCTGAATGCAGTTTGGCTGCCTTCATGCTGCTTATTACTTGGCAAACACTCCTGCAAGTCGGTGCACACCATGTGCTTGTTGAGAAGGCTCTTGCTGTGGGGGGATGGCAAAAATTCGAGTCTCAGCCCGGGTCAATAAAAGCGATCCACCTCGTTGCAGGATTTTGGTGCTTGGTTATTTTTTTCTTTCAGGCACCTGTGTCCTACTGGGTTACATTTCCCAGCATGACCTACAAGACTCAGTTGGCCTGAGCCCATGGTGCCCCAGCCCAGTTGTCTGGACCACATTTCCTGTCCATGCCTTCACCTACCAGCCACTCTCACCTATTTTTGACCTCTGGATGCTGAATGGCCTTGCTCATGGGCAGAAAGCTGGAGACAGTCAGCGGTTTGTTGAAATACAGCCAAATTGTGAGGCTCCTGAGAGGACCAAGCCCAGGAAATAGATTTAAAATTCTTGACTAATGAATGCTTTGAGCACCGTCTAATCACTTCATGAAGAGGCAAAGGCAAAAGGTAGCTCATAAATTATCTGTTGTGAATTATTTGCTCGGCCATAATGGTGATAAAACAATCTCTTCAGACAGTTTCATTTAGGTAGCTAAACTCTTAAAAAGATTAGACAGTCACCTGATCAAGTTTGGCATGATTAAATCCTCACTGCTGAAATGTCTCTCTCACAAAGACGTTGCCATGTGAAACCAGGGAGATCAAAGATCCCTGGCATTTCTTCCCAGGCTGACCCTCTCCTGTGTCACAGGGGGGAGCACTCACAGCTGAGAACACTTCTCTTTCTCCTCTGCTGCAGCAAGGATTTTCTGTAGAAGAAACAAAAAGCAATTCACCTTGCTCTTTGTTCACTCATCCATGGCTTTGAGCCCAGGCTGCCAGCAGCCCCTCCCAGCCACTCCCCTTCCCCAGCACCTTCAGATGCCCAGCAAGGGCTGCACGATGACCTCCCTTTGCCTCTGGTTTTGGATCAGGGTGCTGGTCTCTTACAAAAACTCCCCTCTGTGCCTGTGTCTCAGAAAAAAGACCTGCAGCAGATACTGCACGACCTCCCAAAGGGCACCTCAGCATGGTTTCTGACCAGTCTGGAGCTGTGCCTTTCCTCCTGCACCCCTCTACCCCCCAGCCTCATCTTTACCCCAGCAGAGACTGCCCTGACCACCAGGGTCTGTCCTCCAGAAGCAGCACCTGAGCAAGCAGACCCATTGCATGCACCTGTTTAACACACTGCCCCTTGGCTCATTTAGGGCAGAAGCAAGGCAGAGGAAGCAAAGCCCAAGAGAGCCACACATCAAATGTGTTTCTAACGGGCTTGCATGGACATGGTGATCAGGTTTCTAGCCAGGTTTGCTGTCTTTCTGCTCCCACGAGTGGTTGCACGAGGCTTCCTGGACCACAGTTGTCTTTTTCTCTTTCTGAAGGAGCAGACAGCCACATAATCTGCTCCTGGTACTGCTGGGGTGAAGCTTCCATCAGTTTGTAATACACATGAGCAACTTGCATTAGGCCCCCCAGCCTCACCCTCGACTCCCAGACCCCTCCCCATGAATCCCAGGTGCTGAGCCAGGAATGAGAACAGTCCTACAATATTTGCAGCCCTGCTGGAGCAGGGCTTTCTGTGTTTTACAGCTCAGATGCCTGCCAGTGTAACATAAGGCTCTCTGAAATGTCCCAGTTTTTACAAAGTGCTTCAGCCACCAGCTGGAAATGTGTGGGGCATAGGCAAGTGCTTTACTTTGGATAAGCTGAACCAGTTTGAGATGCAGGACCTGTTATCAGAGCTCTATGCTGAGCTACAGAAATGGAGCTCCCTCCCCACCCCCACCTCAATAAAGCCTGTGCTGCACAAAGAGCTCCAGAAATAGATTCCCTTCTATTAAAAACATGCTAGAGTCTTTGTGATTCAACCTTTCAGGAGACCATTTGAGGTGAGAAATTTTTTTACAGAATCTACTGATTGCATCTAATTCCTGATTTTGCTTGAAGGTGAAAAATGTCTTTCTAGTTCTCACACAGAAGCCAGCATAAACTTCTCCTCAGATAAATGTTTGTCTGTCTGTGGCTGCAAATGTTCAGCTCTTAAGGCTGGGCTTACCTGACTTCCTTATACATGTATGTGAGTGCTGAGATGATCTCTGCACTCACTGATCAAGGCTGTCTATGCTATGACTACCCAGTAGAAAAGGATTTTAAAGATACCCATATTAAATTTGGAATATGTTGTTTGGCAATGTATAAGAAATGCTTCCCCAGAACCAGAAGTGCCGAGGGTTGTTGCTTCAAAGATTGAGATGGAAATACAAGGCCTATTCTGGGGTTCTTCAGTGCGTTATCACGTGACTTTTTGAGAATCATGTAAAGTAAAATACTATTTTTTGAAAGACCAAAGCTTTTTATACGCCTAGAATGACAAAAAAAACAGTGTTTCATCTTTGATCCAACAAAACTGAAATAAAGGCTGTTAGGGAAAGGATCCAGTAGAAGAAAACACAAAGCCCATCTGCTCAAAACTGCTGCCACCAAGGAGAATTACAATTTGCAGCACATGGGTTAGCAGACAGCATATTCAGGAGCAGACCGTCAATAAGACAGTCACTAAGCAAGTTAAAAATTATAACTGCTGATACTTGAATCCAGACATTTCTGGAAAGACAAGGTTTCCTCCTTTCATCAAATTTAAGTCGAGTTACTGATTCTCTTCAACAAAAATACTTGCTTTCCATAAGCCATCTGGTGCTTCTGGAGGCAGAAGAAAATAGGCCATACCTTTAATCAGCTAAAAAATTTAGACAAGACATAAATCTCATACCAAGACTTTTAATTTTTCAGTTGGTAAGTCCCGCACAATTCTACGCAGACTCACTCATGTACTTTGGCTACCACCCCTTTTGCTCATCTAATCCCCATGTGAGCAGCAGGACTAGTGTTTCTGTCACATGACATCACTGACACTTCAGGCCCAACACTGAAGAAGAGTCTGCAAAGGCAACTTGCAGGGGATTGGATACCAGGAAAAAGCTCTTTACCCAGAGGGTGGTTGGGCACTGGAGCAGGCTCCCCAGGGAAGTGGTCACAGCACCAAGCCTGACAGAGCTCAAGAAGTATTGGACAATGCTCTCAGGCACATAGTGTGACTCTTGGGGCTGTCCTGTGCAGGTCCAGGAGTTGGACTTGATGATCCTGATGTCCCTTCCAACTCAGCTTATTCTGTGATTCCGAGTATTTCTTGTAATGCTTAGAATACCATAGTGGAATGCTCCTGTGTTTTGAGCATAAGGACAACTCCCATTAAGCAGCAGGTTGTTTAGCTCATGTACATCTGGAAAGGACATGTAAGGTGGAGGGGGGCCCACATAATTTCTTTTTAATGTAAGAATGTTAATATTAGTTTTCATGCCTTGAAATAATTTCTGGAATAGTTGCTTTAAGAGACCAACCTTAGGAAAGCTGTAGGAAATGGAAGAAAAAATTTAAATTAACTTGTTTCAACATTTCTCAATTGTTTAGGTTAATCACAGTAAACCAAACAGGATCCAGCCATACTTAAACACAGCCTTCGCCCAAGTATAAACTGTTTACTCTAGCCATGACACACAACCAGACAAAATTAATTCCTGATCTGGGGACAAGTCTCATTTGCTTTTATTAGGTCTGGATGGAAACATTTTGACAGAATAAGGTTTGCTTTTCAAAGTGAAACAGTCTCAAAATGTCCCGAGAGCAAGCAGGCGATGCAGCGCTCTCACCATCCTCACCACACCAACAGCTTGGCCCAAATGTGGCTCCTGTGGCCAGGTTGGAGCAGGGCTGTGCAGGGAGTCAGGGCCAGCCTCAGCACGGGCAGCAAATGGTCCCACAGCTGAAGCCTGGAGAGGAGAAGCCTGCTCCATGTGCTTTCCTGGGCTCGCTTTGGGACCAACCCTTTGCTTCACCAACAGTGCTCAGGTCAGGAGATTTGATTTCAGCAATTTGACTTCTCATGTCTACAGATTGCAGGCAGGTTTTGAGCACTGACACCGTGCTTTGCCCACCAACACACGGAGAGTGCTCACAAACTAACTTAAAGACTGGTTGTTCTATCCTTTAGGGGCTTTCACATTAGTGCTAATAATACAAAGTATTTAGCTCAAAAATACAAGCAAGAAATACAATGGATTTTTTAAAAACATTTTTTGCCTTTCAATTTTTCAATGTGCATTTTGACAATGCTTACTGAGGCCTGATTGCCATGCAGGATGGCTAGGCTGGAGCTCTTTATTTTTGCACTACTTGTCCTGATGTTCAAAATCAATCATATTAGCTTCTAGAAGAGATGGAAATTTTTTTCATGGACAAATGCAAGAAATAAGCTTTGGATACAGGGTCAGAAAGGTCAAATACTGATGTTCATCTTTTTAATCTCCTTTTCTGTATGCACAGCCAACACATTAGCAATGGGAATGTATGAATGCTGTGGAGTGTATGCCTTCTCTTTACCATCATAGCTGCGCACTTCTTGCTTGAGTCACATATCTTGACAATCATAAAATTATTAACTTGAGAATATGTGCTGGGTTTGGCTGAGGTAATTTTCCTCACAGTGGCTGGTCTGGAGCTGTGTTTTGGATTTGTGCTGGACACAGGGTTGATAATATGGAGATGTGTTTGTTAGTGCTGAGCCAGGCTTGCACAGAGCCAAGGCCTTTTCTGCTTTCCATACTGCCACACTGGCAAGGAGTTTGGGAGTGCATGGGACAGGTGACCCAGACTGATCAAAGGGATATTCCAGACCTTAGGACATCATGCTCAGTTTATAAAGTAGGGCAAGAAGGAGGAAGCGGGGGACATTTGGAGTGATGGCCTTTGTCTTTTTAAGTCACTATTACATGTGATGGGGCCCTGCTCTCCTGGGGATGGCTGAACAGCTGCCTGCCCATGGAAAGCAGTGAATTTATTCCTTGTTTGGCTTTGTGTGTGTGCGTGGCTTTCACTTTCCCTATTAAACTGTCCTGTGGTGGGTTGATGCTGGCTGGATGCCAGGCACCCACCAGAGCTTCTCTGTCACTCCCCTTGTCAGCTGGACAGGGGAGAGAAAATACAGTGAAAGGTTCATGAGTTGAGATAACGACCAGGACAGACCATTCATCAATTATCATCACAGGCAAAAGAGACTTGAATTGGGGATATTAACCTAATTTATTACCAATAAAAATCAGAGCAGCATTATGAGAAGTAAACCAAACCTTAAGACACCTTCTGCCTACTCCTCCCTCCTTCACAGGATTTACCTCGTCCCCCGCAGCAGTGCAGGGAGACAGGGAATGGGGTTACAGTCAGTTCACCACAGGTTGTTCCTGACACTGCTCAGGGAAAGGAGTCCTTCCCCTGCTCCACCATTAATTTCTCCAGCCTGAGTCCTTCTCATGGGCTGCAATTCTTCACAAGCTGCTCCAGCATGGGTCCCGTCCATGGCATGCAGAATTGCATTTTTAAACAACTGCTTTGTCTTCCAGTAGTAATTAAAATTAAATCATAGATATTGTGAGCTGCAAATTGTGCTTTCATTAAGACAGTAATTATAGGGAAAGAGCTCTTAATTGGGAAGGGGAATATCTTTTTTTTTTGAATGCCATATCTCCTACATGATTGTCTCATCAGGTTATCAGGTTCAACACTTGGGATCCAGAGCAACATCTTTGCCCTCCACTTCTAAAGAAACCTAACAAACTAAATGCTGATGGTATGCTTTATGAAGAAAAACATTAAAAAAAAAAACAAAAAACACACAGAAAATAAAACTCACCAGGAAGAACTGAAAAAGAGAAAAGTATCTGGAAAGGTGAAACTATTTTGTACTTATTTGGCTGTATTAGTCTTCTCTCTAGCTACAATCAGACAATAAAAGATTATTTTTTGAAATAGCACAGGATAACAAGAAGGTGAAGAATGCTTAGTGTATTTTATTGTTTCAGCCTGACTGATCTGGGTGAAATTCATCCTCACAATCTCATAACTAGCCACACTTCTCTTTGACTACTCTGACTTTCCTGCATAAAATGAGAGTACATGTCTGGCTCCAAATCCAGATGCACGTCCCAGCCTTGTGGTGACTCTGTACTAAGGCAAGACTCCAGTGCTCCCTCATCTTCCCCTGCCCACGTCCTTGCTCTCCCATGGAGTCAGCAGCCAGGCACACGGCCTCGACAGGCCTTCCTGCCCCTGCCAGCCTCAGCTCCATCCACATCCAACCGGAGCTTCAACCACTTCAGGACCAAATTCTCCAAGCTGAAACATGCCCCCAGGAGGATTTCTGCAGCCACACATCTTGCTCCCATGTTGTCCAAGGGGCAGAGCTGGCACTTGTCATTTAAAAGGGTGCAAGAGCAGCTGGGTGACCCATTCAGGCCCTTGTACCTCAGGTAATTACAAGGGGTGGGAAGTATCAAATTATTTGTAGACAACTGGAAATGGATGAGAAAAGAATAGGAGGCAACATGGATTTAGGCAGCATTTGAGTATGGTTCCACAGTGACTCTAGCTCCTATCCAGTGTTTTAAGTAATAGCCTAGGTAATGGACAATTGAATCTGTAAACGGCATCATGCTGGGAGAGGCTGCAAGTGTGCTGCAGGACAGACAGACTGACAATTTAAATTGTTCTTGGCAGATTAAATAAACATTTTGAAAAAAACGTTATTCTCTTGAGTGGAAACACTTACTAAGGACTAATTAAATGTACAGATATCTAATGGGGAAAAGCCACTCAGAGCAGTTGGCCAAAGAAGTTCTAATGCCTGGGGAGGATCACAAACCTGGCAAGAATCAATCATGTCTTGCTGTTACAAAAGAAGGTGAACATCACGCTGTGATGGATAAACAGCAGTGGTGGCTGAGAGATGTACAGAGTGATCCTGCCACTCTTTTAAAACCTGGTGAGGTTCCAGAGGAATGCTCTGCCTTGTTTTGGACAGAATAATCAGATTTTAAAACATGGCCCCTGAGGAAGCACAGGAGGAATGACTGCAATGCAGGACTAGACAAGAAGACAGTTAAGGGGGAATAAGATTATAATCTTTGAAGATATAGAAAACACAAAGAGGGAAAATACTTGTTGGCCCTAATCATGGTGGCAATCAAGGACATAAGAAAAAATCTGAAACACCCATTACAACAACCTCATGGGAAGGCTGCAGATTTTCCAGAATTTTTGGTCATGAATTATAGACAAGGAAAAGGTTGGACACTAGTTCTCTGATACCACTGATTCTGTTTCAGGATGGAGGTCATATTTTCTCAATGAGATCTTGAGATCTTTTCCTGCCACAGAAGTTGCAGGACTGTGTTCAATCAATGCCTCCAAATGTCTGGAAATTTTGTTCTGTGGGAAATTGCAAAATGTGCTGGAGCATGGGGGCAGGACATCCTCTTTTGCAACTCCCTGTAGGACATTGATATTTCTCACGGAAAAGAAAATATTTTAAAAATCCCTGATTGCTTCAGAATAAAGGTCCTGCACTACTCTATACTGGTGAAGACTCATCCGGAGTCATGGGTGCAGTTTTGGGCACCATAATACAAAGATGACATTAAGCTGTTAGAGAGTGTCCAAAGTAGAGTCACAAGGATGGTGAAGGGTCTGGGAGGGAAGCCTGGTGAGGAGTGGCTGAGGTCACTTGGTTTGTTCCGCCTGGAGAAGAGAGACTGAGCAGAGACCTCATTGTGGTCTTCAGTATCCTCAAGGGTAAAGGGGAGGGGCAGGTACAGATCTCTTCAATACCATTACCAGTGGTGGAACTCAAGGAGATGGCATGAAGCTGAGTCAGAAGAGGCTTAGGTTGGATGTCAGTAAAAGGTTTTTCACCAGGAAGGTGGCTGGGCACTGAAACACACTCCCCAGGGAAGTGGTCACAGCACCAAACCTGAGAGAGTTCAAGAAGTGTTTGGACAGTGCTCTCAGGCACAGAGTGTGACACTTGAGATGTCCTGTGCAGGTCCAGGAGTTGGACTTGATGTTCCTGATGACCCTTCCAACTCAGCTTATTCTATGATAAAATCAAGCCTGGAAACTGAGCATTCTGAAGCCATACAACTTAAAAGAGGTTTGTACACTCCTGAACTCCATTTTTGACCTCGGTAAAAAGCAAGGGTAAGGAATTACTGCTCTGCTGGGAGGCTCATAATCAGGGAAGTGAATTTTTCATGTTGCCATGAGTTCTCCATCACTCATCTTGGACGTCTCAAATACACCAGTGTCATAATGGGTTACACAGCATGGAAACACATTCTGGTCACTATTTAGGCAGGATAAAAACAAATAGTCACAGGTCTGTATATTTTTCCCTGAAGTCCACTGAAATCCAATGTTTTCAAAGGAGACTGCCAAAATCAAAGCAACATTTTCTGACAAATCATTTTTGCCAAAAAAATCCCAAGATCTTTCACTTCTATTCCCTCCTTTGCCACATGTGAGAGGTCCAGGAGTGCTCTTTGGAAGAGACCTCCTGAGTGTGGTACAAGTGGGTTACCAGAGGATACTCCAGTAGATGAAGCACATGACTGCTGAGCTTTGCTTTGGCCCTGCAGCTTCAACTAATATTTTCACTGTTCACCTCTCACAGCTTGAGGTACAACAGAGCTGGACCAGCCACTGAGCCTGCTGCCCAGCTAGAGTTTCCTTGGTGCTGTATCCAGATGAGAGGCTAGGTCTGCTTTGATGACCACTGATTTTCTTGGCTAGGCGACTTTATTTCCAGGTCATTTAGGCTTAACTCATACACTGCTTTTTATGCCATCATTGTACTTATCTTCATAATTTTCTGTTATGAAAGTGTTTAGTTTATCCTACTTTAAACAAAAAAATGCTTGCTGCTTTTTGCAAGTCCCCAAAGATTTTGCACATTTTTTTTACTGTCACCTGCGCTACACATTCTTAGAAATCACCTAGTTCTCCATGCACGTCAAACTCTAAAATTTCCAAGAATACTTCATCAGCAAATTCCATGAACATATGTCTGATCTTTCTGGAAAGGTTAGTGATGAGAGTATGAAGTTAGATTAGCTCAGCATCAATACCAAAGTATCATCCTGTCCCCATTACTCATTTTCATCTTTCACCAGTAGTCCTATTCACTTTATATTTTCAGTCCCGCTTCCTATCTTATGTAGGTTGTCCCAAATAATAAAACAGAAAATATTTGAAGAGTCCAGTCTAGAAAATCAAGTTTTTATTCCCATAAAACTCTCTGGTTAGTCTAGCAGCACTCCTGCTAAGCCCATATCAGAGTATGCCCCATTTGTCACTCACTGCTGTTTCCTGTTAGTGACTCCTTCTCACAATTTTTCTGAAGCTACGGTACAAGTTTTCACAAAAATGGAAGTTTTAAATTTCTTGTGTATCATTCATCTGTAAAAGAGGACAACTAACATTTCTCTCTGCTACTCTTTATCTTACTCAGTTTCTCAAGGCCAAACTGGTCTTCCACATGAAAAGTCTTGATTTTGGTGTTACCATAGTTCCAGGAGAAGCAGTGGCTGCTCATCATCTGAGCATTTGGACAAATCCATTACTGGAAAAAGGAAAGCAGAACATCCCATCAGGACAACCTGAGCACTACATTTGCCTCAACTTTCAATCTTAGCCCTTATGTGACTCTGACATTTTTCCTATAGCTCCAAATAGTGAAAATATCCCTCTGAAAAAAAAAATTTACAGGCATGAGTGAGGGTACAGAAACAGAGAAAGAATAAAAATCCATATCAACTGGCATGAGAAGAAAGGATGGATAAAGCTGCCAGTGTCAGTGCCTGACAGATTTAAGGAATCACTTCCCAGAATGACAAGCTGGGTGAGTGTTTCTTGGAAGAACGGTGTTGTGCACAGTCCTGAAGAAAAATGTTACTTTCCATGGGTCTGTGCTATTTCATGGCAAGTGCTTTCATCATACTTTCCATTTTTAAATAGCTTTGTACAAGTTATAAGAAAGAAATTACTTCATCAAAACAGAACATCTGTGTTTGACAGAATTATTAAGAGTGAGTCCATATCTTTCACTTTCTGTTATTTGGCTTCATCCTTGATAAAATTGAAGATTTTGCAAGTTTTCTTTCATGACTTTTAGAAATGTGATCTATTGTTCTTTAGTTGTACATGAGCTACCAAGGCTGAAAGTGGTCCTCTCTCTTGGACATTTTAAAGATTATCCCTTCAGTGTCACTTTTCTTACTAGGACCACTTTAAAACAAACTTTACCTTGATACATACCAAAATCATCAATGTACTACAAAGTGTCCAGATTTCTGGAAGGGCTTCTGTAGGATAGTGGATGGGCCATGGTATGCTGGGCAGATTGCTGCAGTGCCAGGGCATGTACAGGTTCTTTGATGACTCCATGACTGGAACAGCTTCCCTGCTCCATTCCTGCAGCACAGGCACACAGCAATTCACTCAGCAAAGCTTAATCATTCACACAGCCAATTTTTCCTTCTGTGGGCTTGCCTTGAAACCTTTGACATTCTCTTTTTTTGTTCCTCTTGCAGAGCAAATTTCCTTTTTTGTTTTGTTTTGTTTTATTTCTCAAAGTAATTTTTTGGTGGATTATTGTACAGTTACAGAATTAGAGTAATAACATCTAATTGTACATCTGAAGACAAAACATGTAATTGTGGGAGACTACATTCAATTTAAAGAAAGAAAACCCCTCCACCAGGGTTTCTTGTTGTGCACACAGTGCATTTGCCAGGCAGTGTGGCTTTGATTGCATCTAACCTGCAATTAGCATGAGCAATTAAGACAAAATTAACCTGTGCAATTGCATTATTTCAGGATTTAACAGCAGCAATATTTAGCACTTACTGCACTAGATACAGTGCTCATAAACTCAAATAATTACCAGCATTTACCAGTTACACCACAGAAAGGAGGACAGAAGCGAGTGGGCTGTACCTGCAACATCTGATTTCCAACAATTGATTTTCCATGTTACTCAGCCACTGAAAAACCATGAAAGAAGCCAACAGGGAAGAGAGGCTGGGCAGATTTGGCACTGTAGAAAATATGGGACTCAAATGTCACTTTTAGCTCACTTTTGCCTTGTCACAGAACTCACGTGTGACCTAACAGAAGAGAACAAACTCAACATTTAGTAATTCTGAATTACTCTCCTCTGCCTTCAACATTTCATATCAGTTTTGTAAGCCCTATCACGACACCTGGAGATTTAAAAATAAAAATTATTTGAGCATGAATCAGTGCTGTGGGCTGCGTGTATGAGGAAGCCACCTGCACGTGGATGTAAGAGGTTTTTACACACTCTTACTTGGCATCTGGGAATGCAGCTCTACCAGTTCTACTAGGCTTGTCTTAAAGGACATTTCTTGTCCTTTAAGGACAGGTCAAACAATACTTGAAAAAGCATCTTTATGCATCACTGAAGGATACAAATGAAAGTACGTTTCAATTCAGTCTCACAAAAATAAAGATAAATCTGAATCTCCAGGCATGAACATCGAGCAGATAAACTGAGGTGTTAAGAGTGTCACACTGGTGTTGAAATGAGAGATCCCAGTGATAAGACTCAGGGTCCAATCCAGCAAGGGTTTCCAGTTAAATCAGTGGGAATTAGAAGCACTAAAGTCATATGTAACCAGATTCTGATGATTAGATTTATCACAGAAAATCATAATAGAAGTCCTGAGACAGGGACTACTGGCTCTAGACACAATGATTTGTGTGGGTGATTTTGCACACGGACCCATCACAAAATACTCAAAGTTCTCACAAGATGCAGTCGTGCAACTAAGAGTAAAATCTACCTTTGTATCCTTTCTGTTTAAATATTTCTTCCCTTTTCTAGTGAAAAAAATTATTAGAGGGAGACACAAGAAATTACAAGCAACAAATAGATCAGCTTCTACACTGATTTATGCATGTACCTCACTACTTCCAGAACTTTGTTTAGCATCCTGAGTGGAGTTTACCAGTAACTAGGAGAGGGAGTTCATGGGCCAATCCCAACTAGCTAGAATAGCGAAAAAGAAATCAAAATTAAATGTCTTTTTGCACAGACAATTTAGCTTCTGCATTTGAAAGCAGAAGTAAGATAAATCGTGACACGTTTTCCCACAAAATGTTTATTAAAAATTATATGGGCACAGCACTCAGATAAACCACATCCTGAAACAGGGTTTAACTAGGTTTCACATTTTAAAGCTGAAGTGCTGTTTATCCAGAGTGCTTAGAGGTACCTTCTATGATTGTAGATGCAGTTTTAGATTGACAAATGACAAAGACAGCCTGCATTTATAAGGGTGTCATTTGCTTCACTTTTTATTAAAATCACCAGCTACAAAATAGACATCTTGTACATACTATTCCTACATAAGCAACCATAAGAAGATTACATTAGTCCTGAAATGAAACCATCATATTGTGCACCTGGGACATGGTAAGGGGTCAGAAACAATGGAAAATATATGGAGATTGGATAAGGTACTCACATCACACTGGAAGGTTGACCTATAGCTTCAAAGAAATCAGTGCACATGTTGATCAGAGACTTATTTTCTGCAACTATGAAAAAAGTTCCAGTTTACTCTCATTTAAAAATACTATAGCCACTACTGCTACAGAAAGGAACTGTGTTACTTCTGCCTGACCTGTGCCGTAAGTGTCACAGCGTCTGGAAACAGAGAAACGCACTAAGAACAAAAAGAGAAACAAGACAGTAACACACTTTTTATAGTGGTGGTGTCACAAAACATCATGGACCAAATTCTTAGCTGATGAAAGGTGTCATAACTTCTCCATGAATGAAAAAATCAGGACTCATCAAGAACCTGGACCATAAACAAAACATCCTGGCACTGTATTCTGTCTTTCCCTTCAAGGTCAAAAAAAGAGAAGAAGAAGGGGTAATGGTCCTGTCTAACTAAACATGAAAGAGTAAAACTGTCCCCTTCATGCAGCATTCCTTGTGCACTCTGCACTCCACCCCGAGTGACTGGGAGGCAAAAAAAAAGCCTTATTGGCCCTGAATTTAGGCTTTCCAAGATCAGGATAACTAGTATAGCCAGAAGCACACTTCATCAACAAAGGATGGAGTGATTTATGGGTATTGAAGAGCAAAATCCAGGGGCCACTTTCATATTCATTCTATTATCAACATGGGTTTTGCTTAAAGTCCAGTGGATGGCTGTGATAGCTCAGGCTTATCCACTTCCAGGACACTGTTAAGGGCACCTCAAGGGCTGCAGGTGACCCTTGCTTTAACTCCTGCTCTGGCAGTGTGACCTCCTTGGTTATCATGACCTTGCTAAGCTTTGCACACCATCATCCTGGAGACTGGAAGTAGGAATTTCATGCAATGTTGGATCCTAGTATATTGCAGGAAATGAAAACAGGGAAGCCCTGTGTTTAAAACAGCTTTCAGGAAGACAGAAAACATTATAACAGAAAGGTTCAGAGTGGTCAATGCTACCTCAAACACAGAACAAGGAACTAACAGCAAAACATTAACGTTGAGCAGATGTTGATTACAAGGTGAAAGACATGGCTATTTCCATTGGTTTGCTGCAACGACTTCAACACAAGAAATACATTTCTATCATTATAAAATGGATTATTTTTATGGAATAAAAAACAGGTGAAAAGTATAGTCTAATTCTTACCACAAAGTGCAGGACTTAATTTTGTAATTTAAGGTTGGCCAAAAATGTTCAAACTGTTCATATCCTAAAATCACAGGAATACCTTCTCTGATCACCACTACTGTAATTTCAGAGTAAAATTACAAATTATACACTGATAACATAAGATAAGGTCATCTCAAATCTGTAGGAAAACACAAACAAACAACGACAAATACTCAATTTTGCTATATTATTAATATAAAGTCATCATGCATAAAAAATACGTATCTTCTGGGTAAATCTATATTTTTTCTCTGTTAAAATTTTAAAGTGCATCTAAAAGCTTCTAAATAAATCTTTACACTTTAAAAACAGATGAAGGTGAACAGCAGTTCAGAAATGATAGGTAACTCCTATTGACAAAGAAGTAAGAAGTTCCAAATGTTATTCCAGTATTTTCAGCTCCCCTAAAGTGGTGATATTTTGGTTGGGCAACACTGGCAAACACTGACTGGACCAAATGACTGTGTTTCATAGAATCCTGTGGGTTGCAAGGGACCTTAAAAGGTCATCTGGATCACTCTGCTCCCAGCAGGGTCAGTATTGGTTACTCAGGGCATTGTGCAGGAGGTTCCTGCAAACCTCCAGGCGTGATGACTGCGCTGAGCCTCATTGTGCTGCCTGCCTGTGCTCACAGTGCAAAACCTGGGCAATGCACCTGGCTAGGTGGCCTTGAGGAACTCATTTCACATAAGTTCACAATTTCCAGTCTTATCATGTTAGTTGCCAAACTAAAATATTGACAGAGTAGATAAGAGAATTAACTAGCATATTAAGGCTCACTGACAAACCCACTCGCAATAGCAACTTCAGGGGAATTTTGCCTGCATGCATAAGTGACCAGTTTGAGCTATGCTGTGCACAGGCACCCAGTAAATAGCTGCCTTTCCTGGGGCATAGACACCATTCTCAGAAGCACTCCCTTCTTGAGGAAACACTTCCCAGAATGGCAGCAGTGGTGCTGGAAGCACCAGCCTGCCCCCAGTCCCCATCAGCAAATACTTTCCTGTGAAGGGGTGTTCTACCTGCAAAGTTCTCAACTCCAATCTGTAAGATGACAGTTTCCAAACTGTATGTCAAGCTTTTTACTACCTTTCACAAAATAGCACCAGAATGCTGCTGCCACTCTCTCTCCATAAATATCACACATGAGCAGCACCTGATGCTGTGGAGCTACAGCTACAAGTCCTTAGCAAGGAGCTGGATTTCATCCAGCAGGAAGTCCATGTCCTCCCGGCTAACTTGTGGGCTGATCACCACCTGGCGAAAGAAGTTGACTTTGCCCCGGTGAGGCTGGTACCCAAGCATCATGCTGCCCTTCTTCATCATCCTCTCCTTAATTATAGGAGCAACCTGAAAGTAGAGACAAAAAAAAAAAAAAGTTTGATGTCACACTCAGAAATACAGCATGTTTGGGCAGGAAGTGTATTTTGTGAGTTAAAAAGGTTTTCTGAACTGAGTTTTGCACTTCTTGCCTGACTTCCCCACTGCCTGCCCCAAGGAAAACCAAGCTCAGATCTGCAGGTTTAGAGACCCTTGCGTTCCGTAGTTCCTGAAAGAATTGGAGCAAGATCTAAACCCTGGTGCTTGAGGCATTCATCAGTGACATGGGAAAGGCTGGGTTAAGGTCCCTAGTCTTCCTGCTTTAGATCAAAGATTTGAACTCAGAAAGAACATCAGCTGCAGCTGGTTAAAGGCAGGGCTTGTCTCCTTGTGCTAACCAGGCTAAGCATGACTTCTTGCGCTTGATGACCCTTCTCCACCACATCTGCAAAGCAGCTGTCCCTAGAAGACATTCTGCATTGAACCCCTGTGAAACTCAAGTTGCCAAAAAAGTCAGTGTGATGCAATATTAAAGGACGAGGCCTGACCCTGCCACTTAAGATTTCATCTCATAGATTTACGTGAATAGCTTTTGGCTACATCAGTCTGGTGTTGCACAGGATGAAATCTCACGGCTGTCTTACTGCAGAAAAAACCCATGAGTGAGACTGGCAGAGTCAGATCCTTATAGCAGAGCATCTGATCTCATCCCAGCAGGGCTGTTAGCTTTGGCCAATCAATCTTGTGCATAGCTTAAAGCATCTGAGGAGTTCTGCATTGTCATGCTTAAAATAGGTCATAAGCTTAAATGCATTTCTGGACTATTCCTTGGAAGGAAGAACTAAGTGTTTTGACAGCAGTATTTTTTAAAAGGTCTTCCATTTTAATATATTATTAATAATCTCAAGGTATTTTAGAAGGGTGTGTTCTTCTCCTTCTCTTTGTGATGCTTTGACTTTGAACTAAGAAAACAGGTGTGACCTAGCCTTGCTTTCTGCATTAATTTATTTCAACTCTAAAACTTCTGCGCCTGATTTGCAAAAGAAAAATGAAATGCCAAACTTACCTAATAGCTTTATTTTTACATGACATATTTCAGTAGTCTTTTTTGTTTAGATAGAAACAGATAAAGTTCTCAACACTAACAGCCTAGCTTTACTGTGTTTCTTTAGTGGCCAAGTCCCCTGAGAATGGGTCACAGCAGCAGAGAAGCAGCTGCCATTTCCTCAGAACAGCATCCCAACAGCATGGACATGAACTGCAACTAGTTACTTCTAAATGTATTCATCTAGTTTGCTTGTGGGAGTAGCATGCAAATTAATAACAAATTTAATTTAATTTATTTCTTAAAAAATAAAATAAAATCCTCTCCACTTCAGACCAAACACTCCAAACTGCACCTACACCAGCTGTGTCCTGACATTACCTTGACACTACAACATCGTGCCCCAGAGGTGGTGTGCTGGGCACCATGTACACACAGAAAAGAAAAAATTCCTCCACCTCTGTCCTTGACAGAGCTCCCAAGTGACTTCTGCTCATGGAATAAAGACACTACAAGTGCAAGGGGAGAAGTGAATTCTTCTTAATACACTTTCTCAGGCTCTTTAAGATTCAAATCCCTATGGCAGCTTTTAGCCTTTATTGATGTTCCATCACACTATTGATTCTCTTCATCCCAACACCTGGTGCTCCATAATCCATCATCCCAAAATGTGCAGTAGTACAAACAGAGGCCATGAAAGCAAAAACATTTACAGCTTCAGTAATTTAAGGACTGTAAATATACTGCATTTCAGTAGGTCTTCTCTTGTGGAAAGGAAAGGTAGAAAAACCTCACTTTCACAATCTCATTTATTATCTCATTCATCCTCCATGCTAATGAATCTGTCCTCTTAATTTGAAGTGTGTTCATCCCTTTTTAAAGACAAAACAAACTCTTCCTACATAAATAAAACAAAACAAAAACCTGATTTATCAGCTTTTGACAGGATTAGTTTCGGAAAGACTTTTCATCACATATTTTGCATGTTCTTTTTGCTAAAGTGGTGCAGTCAGTGTAACAAAACTGTCAAGGATCATATCCACAGAAAACAATAAGGAACAGAATCTATGTTCAAATGTTTAAGCACATGTGTCACAAAAGAACCATTAAATGACACCTGCACGCTGAGGCTTGGACTTCAGTGGCACAGGGTATGACTGCTAGCAGAAGGGAAAGGCAGCTACCACTTTGCAGCAGAAAAAATAGACCTGTAAGAAACTAATTGCCTAGTGAGGAGTTCAATGAGTTTAATTCTTACTGAAGTCAATGAGAAATGAGGGTGCTCAAATATCAGAAAGAGCTGCACAGCCCCATTCAGGATAGGCTCCTTGGAAAGCAATTTAGTGAGAGTGAGATTGCTTCACCAGTTCAATTATTTTCCTATGGAACTTTGTTCAAATTGTAAATCTAATTCTTTATGTGACCCATCCATGGAGCAGTCTCAGAATTTTAAGTGTAATATATTCTCTCTATATATCTGCTCTCCTCTGCTCCCTTCACCTCTTCCTTCCCACTGCTAGCCTCCCCTGCCAATCTACCCTGGGGGTTATAGTTTCAAACACTCACTACAGAATAAAAGCAATCAGACAGGTTCTCCTTCCAACTAGGAATGTGGAGAGGAGGTGCTGTGTGTGGAAGGCCGTTCTACACCAGTTTCCCACATTGCACTGTGCAGCTAGAGCCCAGGGAGCTTTTCCTAAGGATTGATGGGTACATCACTGTCTGTGCAGAGCTACATAGTGGCTGTAACAGCTCATAGTTCCCTTACTCCTGATAGCAGAGTTTTTTAAAACAGACCAAAGATTGCAGAGTAGTTTAGCTCCTTCTCTACCTACTTGAGTGACAGGGTAATCTCTTTTCCCACTCTCAGCCAGCACTCAGCCACACTACCAACAATAAAAAGTTTTAGCCCTAAACTTTAAGCTGTTTCTATCAAGAGTCCAGACCAGAGCTGATCCTCATACATATTTACATGGAAGATGCCAATGCTTCTTCCCAGCACGTATACACACAGAGCAGGATGATAAGTAGCTGGGATCAGCTTAGACCCTACAGCTGAAGTATCTAGGGGGGTGACCAGAAGAGCAACAGATCTCCTTCTCCATATCTCAAGTATCCTTGAGAAAAGTGATTCTGCACAGTCACACCACAAGGCAACATTTACCTTTAAACCACTCTGTCCTGCTAATTGACTCATCAATGACATTTAATCCAAATTTCTCCAACACTTTAAGAATCTCCAGTCTCCATCAGGCCCAGGTTATAACACACTTCAGCAACCACCATTACAGCCTGACTCAACAAAAGGACTGAGCACATTCTCAGCAGGAGAATCCCATACCCAGTGTCTCCAAGAGTTAGTTCCCAAATTTGGACAGTAAAAATCTATTCAGAGGACTTGATGAAAGCCATATTTGAGAAAATTTCTTTGTCCAAATAGCAAGGCCTCCAAAACCATTCTCACAACGGTCAAGCTATGCAAACGTTGTTCTTAGGCCAAGAACAGCCTTCTAGCACATGGGTTTGTTGGGCAAAGGGAAACCTTCAGATCAGCTCTGTTAAATAGGTAATGTTCTCACTCCATTAGTCATGGCACAGTATCATGCTTTGGAATTCATGCACCGTTAGCTGCCTTTTGGTGAACATTATGGACATTTGTAAGAAGAACTGATTTGAAAATTTTATTCTAATAACAGAACAAAAAAGAAAAATTGCAATAAGCTAAAGTGCTTAATTTTTTCAAACCACATAATCTCATTGACTGCTCAAATACATACCCCACTATCACCAGTGTGTAGCTCAAGTTGTACACTTAGTCCAAAATCGCAGATACCTTCTGATGTGAAAGAACAGAACAGAGTAATCTGACTCTTTGTTCAGATGAGCAAAATGCACTGAGCCCCCAGCCCCAACTCTGCTGGTGCTGCTGGGTGTGGATAGCTAAATAAGTTGTCCTAAAGAGAAGCAGAACTTTCCAAAAACATGCTATCTTGTTCTTTCTTCCTGAAACAAAGGAATTGGCACCTACTGTTTTTAATTAACCCCCTACTTTTCTGCACTAATGTTGTCCCTGACAATTGCAATTAACAGATATGCTGAAAGTGCAACAAAGCTCAGGCTGATGACTGCAGACTGGCTTGCTGATAATGGAAGACCATGTCAACCTTGATTATAAAGTTCTTTCTCTAGTACCCTCCTTTAATCTGTAAGTGACCGCATTTTAGACCTAATTGAGTATTTTCAAACTGTCCTATCACAAATTATATTTCCTGCCCCTGACACTGTACCTCTGTTACCTAGATGCCACCAGGTACTGCCCTCATTCTCACAGACTCCAGCTGGATTTCTCTAGTCATGCCTGATATTACATATCACAACAGTTTTTCCAAACTGTAGGCTAGAGGCTATAAGCTTTAAAAGAAACACTGTGTTATTTTTTTATTTAAACACTAAGGCAAAAGGAGTGAGTTGCAAAATTGCTAACAATGCTGGGTAAAACTATTCTGCTAAGCAATGATTTTATGAAAATATATTGCTTCAGGGGAGAAAAAAAAAGTGAATTTGAAAAATAGCCTAAGATATCATCAGCCAGAAAAATAAAGAAACCAGAAAAGACAAAACTTTTTCTAAACTTTGGAAACAAACATATTTGGAGTATTTGTTTCAAAATACTGTTTTCAATTAAAACTTAAATTCAATTGAAAATTGACCCATTTTTATTAAAGCCCATACAAAAGGAAAATTGAAAAGGAAAATTGAAACTATGCAAATTGCTTCATTTTAGCTTGACTGAAAACAACTTTCTGATCAACTAAAACCAATAATTTCTTCCAGTTTCTCAATTCAATGGCCAAGCAAGCAAGAAATTCATTACTTGTACAACCATAAGTATGTGGGATCAAAAGTGCTGACGCTGCTTAAATAAAACCTCTGTAGAGTTTTTGTCCCTCAGAAAAGACAGAAAGTATGAGAAAACTCATGGGACTGCCCATTCTGTTGGCGAAACCTATCTGGGCATCCCATGTGAATAGCTTTGAGTTGTGTGGATGAGTCTAAATGTGCTAACCCAGCAGGTACTACAAAGACAGAACGCCTACAAAAACTAGTGTTAATAGTGGCAACTGCTATCAGAAACATTTTTCCAAATCTTTAGAACAGTTCCCAGGTGGTTGAGCATCTCTGCAACATAAAGCTGAAGAGTTATTCCAGTTGCTGGCAGCAGTAACTCCCGGTCACAGGACCCCATTCTGCTTCTCCTGATATTAATTTCCAAAATGCCGAGGACTTCCATGGAAGCAGAATGCAATTACCTAAATTTCCTGCTTGAGCCTCTGCTTCAGGTGGCAGTTTGCAAACAGCTTTCAGCTTTTTCTACAGAAAGCCACATTCGCAGTAAATCAATAACCTTTCCAGGGATCCATAAAAGCGGGCTAGACAGCACTGGAAGAACAGGAGCGTATTAGCAGCTGAAACTATTTCTCTTCCTCAAATACAGCCTTGATTAAATTTTCCAAGGTACAGAATACCACATGAGAAACTGGCTGAAGATTCATAGCTGAAAGACAAAAAAGCTGCCCTTCTGACAAAATGGAAAGATCACATTCTCACGATTTCACAGATATGGGAAACACATTTTGTGTCCCTGTCTAAATTGTTCCTTGCAATGGAAGACAAGTTTATACAGAACAGTCCCTCTCATCTCACCACAAAAATCTATTTTGTGTCCCCCAGAAGGGGAAAATTTTCATTTGGAACTTCATGATTTTTACTTAAAAGGCAACTATTGGCCGTTCAAAGTCTGACAAGTTATTCTTCCTGCTAGAAACGACCAGTTTGAATTCATGTATATTCATAACAAAACAACTACTGTACAGCAATTGCCACCAAAAAAAAAAGTCAATAAAACCCCAATTTATGANTTCAGAAGAGTGAAGTCTTTGTATGGTCATACATTGGTGAGGGTTGGTCACTTCTCTCTAGTAGCAAGCAATAGGACAAGAGGAAATGGCCTCAAGTTTTACCAGAGGAGGTTTAGATGGGATATGTTGGAAAATTTCTTCACTGAAAGGGTTGTCAAGCACTAGAAGAGTCTGCCCAGGGAAGTGGTTGAATCACTATCCCTGAGTATATTTAAAAGCTGTGTAGATGGTTTAGTGATGGACTTGGCAGTGCTGCATTAATTGTTGTACTCAATGACCAAAAAAGTCTTTTATAACCTAAATGA